>MU401467.1:95865-334994 GCA_022579005.1 Poronia punctata
GGCCCCTCCCCCCCCCCCCCCCCCCCCCCCCCCCCCCCCCCCCCCCCCCCCCCCCCCCCCCCCGGAGACGTACTTCTCATTAACGACCATGACCATACCAGCCTGACAATGCTTTCCCTGCGAACAATACAGCCACATGGGCTTCTTCTCGTCGGCCACCATGACGGTATAAGTGGGGATCATGCCCGACCCGGCGCTGGCCTGCACGTCCATGTATCCCGAGAACATGCCCGTCTGGTTGGACACGTGCTGCTGGATGGGCGTGCACGGGTTGTCGAAGTTGGACTGCACCACGCTGTGGTTCCCTGCCAGAAACTGGAACTGGATCATGTCTCCGGCTGCGGCTTTCAGGTTGTCGGGCGTGAATGTTTTGGCGCCGGCGCTTGATGATACGGATACCACGTGGACTTTTTGCGCGGATGCTAGGGTTAGGAGGATGGTGGTGGTGATTGCTCCGGTTGAGAAATGCATTTTCGAGAAGTATTATTTTCTTGGAATTTTGGTGAAAAAATATTGTTCTTGCTTGATGGTAAATTTCTTTTGTCGTGTACTTGCTATAGGATGGAATATGATTTGATATGTATGTGCCTTGGTATTAAAAACGAAACAGAAAAATAAGGAGTTGTTGTGATGATAAAAGGCGATTTGCGCTGGGTAGGACTAGCCTGACGAAGAATAAGTTGAAGATAGATAAATAAAAAGAAAATGAAGAAAAAATGGAATAGATTCTAGTAAATATGTGTGTATGTGAAGTGAAGAAGAGAGAAAAGGGACGAAACAGACATCGTCACAAAACAAGATGCGGCACGTCGTCTTAAGAAGTCCCAGGAGAAAAGGGACATTCTAGATGAAGGTCTATCATCTGACGTACGTTTTAGACAGCCCATACCTATCCAACAAACTCAAGTCTTTAAACTAGTATGTTTAGTAGGTAGCTGAGATGTCGTGAAACACATCACGTTTGGTGTTTGGCTGGCCACGACCCTGTATCGTGAGAAAGGCGACCAGGGACCAGGCGCGTAGCTATGACTGTATCTTCAAAATAGGTAGTCGCTTCTATATTCAGCGTTAGAACGTATCATCGTTGATATTGACGAAAAGAAAGCCAAGCCACCGTCTCAGGAAACGTTTCGTGTTTCTCGGCGGGTATACGAGTAAAACACCGGAATCCGGGACTACCGTATCCATTTATAGCACGGATACAACATGGTACCGGACTATAAGTAACCGCCTCTACATATTTGACAGCTTGTCTCGCTGGATTTCCAATGAGAGAGCGTGATTCGAATGTGCTTGATCTACAGTTAGCAATCAAAGAAACACGAATTCTCATGATAAGTAACTTAGAAAATTCATCGGGTGTTACTACTCGTCTAACCTTACATAAGAGGCATGAGGTAACCAACTAAGGTAGGTACAAGAAAGGGTTGGGGCTACCGGAAGCTACCGAGTTTCGGACTCCCGGTTAAGGTAGGGTAAAGCGACAGGGATTGGGGGACACGGAAGTGCTTCAACCTCAGCGGCAACAGCCCTGTTGCGACAGCTACAAAACTTGTATGGTTTCACCCCCCTGAAGACCCCATCTCTTGGCGCTTGCACATTTGTAACAGCCGCCTCAACATGACTGCATAGAAGATGATTTTAATTGCCCGTGAAAATTCTATTTTCCCTGCATATTGAAACAGTCTATTGCATTTTACCACTCCTCCTGTAGTGAACTAGACTAGGTTAATAGGGCACGCCCTCGGCCAGGTGGCAGAACAAACTGCGGACCGCGGATAGTTTTTGAAACTTTAAACGTAGTGAACTTCGCAATATCTACTCGAACGAGGTGTTGCATGTTGGCCCATGGGACTAGTGCTTCTGTGGCACGAAGGCGTCATGTAAACGAAGCGGAGAGAGGGCTGAAATGACCCGTAAAAGTTGCTGGTGTATTGTGACCAACCAGATTGACAACTGCTCATTAGACTGGCATCAAAATATACAACGGGTGGTTTTGCGCGGGTATTTCGCGTTGCTCTTGAATTGCTTGTGGAACATTGTGTTCTGATATCTCTCAAGCCCCGAAAGATTCAAAGGTTTCAGCGAAATTCCAGAATAGCCATGCCAACAAGGAAGACAACCCTTGTTTTGCCATGAGGGGCTTCATTGAAGAAGACCCGATTGACTATCCAGCTAGAAACTCTTGAAAAAAACCAGGCCTCGCAATTCGATCGTCGTGACGAACCGCTTCTTCTTCGTATGAGCCAAACTGTGACTCGTACATACTGGTTTGGACCTGGAGGGTTGGAACGGGGTGCACTCTTTCCTGTCCGACTACCCTTCATTCTGGAGGTCCCCCAAGCCAAGCTAAGAGACGTGCATCGGCTGCAAAAGCCAATTCTATCCTCGACTCGGGTATGGAGAGGAACGGCGCGACAACGTGATTCGGCCAAAGGTCTGTAATTACCCCAGCGTGACAATCAGTTTCCAATGATGGGAAGGGGACCAAGCGTCCCTAGTCACTGTCGATACACACAGTCAAGTATTGTCGACCTGATCTAACCGAGCCCATCCCCCAACAGGCGGCTCAGTGGCCTGATCAATTGTTGAACGGTAGTGCAATCTGAGTGTGACTCCTGTTGCTAACCCGGTTGTGCCTTTGATTCCCTGCGCTCCTTTCTTCGTAGAGACCCGTGAAGGATTAGATGCAAAGAATATAGCTTTACGATCAAGAAACCTGCACCGTTCCATCCTCAAGTAAACGCGGATATCTCGCATCTTCGGGTTCGTAATCGTGCTCTCGTCAACACATAAATCTTGTATGCGAATCCTGGTTGTCATTAAAGGTCCATCAAGAGCTGCGGGGCGATTTTCTCTAGATCATCAACCTGTGTTGGTTTGTCAGTAATCAGCCAACACGGCGAGAAGTATGCAAATTCAACGCGGCCACATACCTCGAGAAACCCGACCCCTTTCTCCACAGCCGTCCGGGCTATCGCCTCGCGAACAAATATGTCCATGTACTTGGCGACAGCCTTATTGGCATCTTTCGAGATGCGCGTCTCGCTCTTCTCGAAGAATTCGTGGAGGATGCGGGTGAGGAGCTCAGGTGGTATCGTCTTCTTCTCTTCTAGGTCGTCATCCTCGTCCTCGGGTTCTTCATCCCTACCCCTGCCTCTGGCGATGTCCGTGTCTCCCCGACGCTGCGGTACATCGTCGTCCGAAAACGGATTTGTAGAACCGCTGGAAGCCGTGGCCTTTTGCGCCTTGCTTGCTGAAGAAGTCCCACCTCGAGGACGACTGCGAGATGGGCCCGCTGAGGGGTGTTTCGACGACATACGACGCGGCAGGGCGCGGTCAATTACGAGACGGAAAAGTGATATAGATCGCCTAGGATAGCGCCTTCGAGGAGAATGGCCAGGCTGTCTCGGCCTGAAAAGATGTATGAGCTGCAACTGCTACGTTGACCAACTTATGTAATATAGAGAGCCTTTCCCGTTTGCATGAGCATGTCGCGTGGTCATATCAGCATAAAAGGAACGCGTTGAATGTCAAGATTAGAAACACACCTCCGTACCTGTATGAACTGTTAACCCTTCTTGGCAAACACAGGAAGTACCTAGGTACTCTACTAAATTAAGGTAGGGCGCACCTGGGTCCTGGGCAGCGCGGCTGCCAGCTGTGATATCATAAAGTTGTCAAACCGGACATTGCCGATGCAAATGCCGATTGCCGAACGGGACAACGGATAAAGTACAATTCACTTCAGTAGAAGGGCACGGTAGAGGCAGTACGCATCATCACTTTTCGGGTAGTACATGGCCACAAGACTCAAATAGCAGCATTAGGAAACCGCGTGGATTTTGAAGAGGCTATGAGACATCGCAGGTATCGTTTTGAAGGCACACATCGCGGACACTATCGTCCAAGAGGAAAGGAGAAGACGCAAACAGAAAGAATACAGTCAAGGGAATTGCAGTGTCTAAATTACAGCGGAAGCCGAATCACAAGGCTCCAAATAGGGGAATGTGCCTCGTCTATCAGCCCATGCCGCAAAATCAATTTGTTCCAGAACGCCACAGCAATGTGATGTCGATCTGTAACCATCCGCCGCAGTCTTCATCACAGTCGTTTTTTATCAACCCAAGGGTGAACCACCTGGACCTCCCACCCCTGTATTACACCACCATACCGCCGTCTATTAGTTTATGAGGGTATTTAACCAGAGCCACCCTTGAAGGCCTTGCCGAAGAGGATGACCTGGAGCTGATCGTAGATCGAGAGCACACCAGCACCGGCGACACCACGGAGAATGTTGGCACCAGCACCCTTGAAGAGAGACTTGATACCCTCCTTGGCGACGATCTGGCGAGCAGCATCGAGAGTACCGTTGTATTTGACGGCCTCACCAGATGTCATCATCATACGACGGCGGATGGTATCAAGAGGGTAAGACGCGATACCGGCACCGGTGGTGACGCACCAGCCGAGAGCGAAAGAGGCGAAGAAGTTGTTGGCCAGGGGACCGACGAGGACGACAGGCTTCAGCGAGTCGTACATACCGAAGTACAGACCACGGTAGACGATGATACCAGCGACGGAGGGCATGAAACCACGGTACAGACCGGCAACACCGTCGGAGGCGAGGGTCTTGCGGTAGACGTCGACGAGGCCGTTGAACTGGCGGTCACCACCGCTCTTGGCGCTCTTGGCATCGTTGGCAAGACGTGTACGGGCGTAGTCCAGAGAGTAGACGAAAAGGAGCGAGGTAGCACCGGCAGCCTATTATGGGGTCAGCCTTGCGAGTAAATGAAAATGATCGGTAAGAAAACTTACACCACCGGAGGCCAGGTTACCAGCCATCCACTTGGCGTATCCATCCTTGTCCTTCTTGTAGCCGAACATGGCCTTGAACTTGTCACGGAAAGCGAAGTTCAGGGCTTGTGTAGGGAAGTATCGGATGACGTTGGCAGTGTTGCCACGCCACAGAGACATGACACCCTCGTCAGCCATGGTACGCTTGAAGCAATCCGTGATACCGGCATATTTGACTTGGAGACGGCCAGTCTTGAGCATTTCATCCTACAATGGCGAGGTTAGCGAATATTGTATACACCAGCCGAGACATAAGCACGATGCAGTCCGTGCAGCATATTGCTGGAAATGCATCTTCTTAACGTACCTGGTTCTGGATCAGGAGCTTGACACGCTCGATGGGAGCAGCGGCAGTCTTCGAGACGGCGGCGGAAACACCACCCACTAGTCAATTGTGTCAGTTTAAACTTGCGCGGGTATCGTATAACGACGGTATAGTCATACTCAGGAAGTCTGCCATGAAGGGGGGCTGTAAAGGAGATATGTTAGCAATCAGTTCCCAATATTGGCAGCGAGGTATTTGTTTTGTTTATGCCGCCAGTTGCAGGGAGCGACAATAAGGATTCCATCGACATGATTTGCCATCTACCTCGAACAACCTAACAAGAACATCCAAGATGTCTGTGTCGCACACTCGATGGTCAATTGATTCAACCGCCGAGTGTGATGGTTTTCGCGCACGGTCAAATGGCTCATCAATGCGACCATCTTCGCTAGTATTGTACGCTCGTGCATTGGAGTCAGGAATGTTGAACTTACCATCCCCAGGACTGACTGCTTCTCGGTAGCCATTGCGATTGCGATGGTTATCTGGTGGTATGTGTAGGAGTGGAGAGGGTATGATGAGAAGATGAGAGGTTGAAGGGAAGAAAAGTTGGGAGCTGGTGATATTTGAAAGCCGGGAGTAAAAACCTTTTAGCGCGCTGGCAGAAGTTTTGACGGTTGACCCGGTGCACTGGCCACTTGGCCAATCTGCGCTACGAGATTAGTTGCTCTCCAAGTAGACAGCTCCACAAACACGGAATTGTACGGAACCAATCGAGGGTCACCGACAGATACCTACAACAGCTTAGGTTAGGTTGGCTGCCCAAGCTTTAGGTACCAAAAGTATCAGAACATCAGCAGCATGAATTCATTCAATGCACACTGTATTGAACCCGATATATGTCTGTTAAATTATTAAGTCTCTCAAAAAGACACCAACATTCAAGTGTAGGTATCTGAGTTGTTTGATATGGTATGCAACTGCTGTAACCTCCTCGTAGATCTCGAACCATTGAGTCCGCGGTCCTTCTGTCATAACATTCGAGACTACACACCCACCACGAGTAGTCCCAGGTAACCCATATTTTCAAGTTTTTTCTCAATGCCTGCACAATGCCTACTCAGCATTATTTAGACGATTACAAAAGTAGTGGCACGTTTACAGTACTTGGACGTTTCCACATTCATGCTAGCCAGGAAAGGTTACCTACCACTACGTGTACTTGCCTAGCTTTGCCACTGCAACCGGAATGTTACGTATTTACTTGTAGGATTTTGTATTGAGAAACATCTTGGTTGATGTCAAAGGAAGGTGCAGATTACTATCAAATTTTTTTCCCGGCCCTACAGTAATGATGGAAAAGAGGACCCTATAGGATCCATAACCAATTAAGTCATGCAACCGCCTACCGACTTTATTCCTTGATACCTACTTTCTAGAAATTCTCAATAATACAACATGTATGATTGGTCTTTCGAAGTTGTCAATAACATCTTTGCCATAGAGGCTAGAAACAATTGCCTTATTTTCTTTCATTTATACCCTTTGCCATAGGTAGTCTGGAGACATTGGAGTTAAATGTTACTATGCGCATTATTTTTCCTATTATGAGGCGCTTCAAGAGGATAATAGGAGTATCTAACTTAGGTAGGTACCTACGTGGACTCTACAGGTCTCTGATTAATTCGCTAACCCCCACATTTAAGTCTCCCGAACTCAGGGGGCCCCGTTCCCAAATTTTAACCACGCATCCCGAGGCCATCCGCTCTTTGCACGAATCAGACACAGTGTTGGCGGTTCCCTTTCAGTTGCCCAATTTGGTACACTACTTATCTATCGTGACCCAGACGACAGCACCGCTCTTTTTGCCATAAGGCGGGTATGTAGGGCAGAGGTGGATTCTATTCATGTAGAAATCGTCACGATTCAACACTGCCACGACTGCCTACTTACCTTTATACATTCGATATCTAGCCAGAAGTTATATTTTGCCGAGGGTATTTCGATACGCTATGTCTGTGTCGAGGTAAACGTAGCTCGGTCAATTACGAGTAGTCGACGGCGTATCAGTGATAAGGCTCTTTCATAGCCTCGTAATAGACCTCACGACCCGCATAGAACCGGAGAATCTATGAGTACGTGCACTAATAATAACTAGATGTTGTCTGAAAGTCCTGTCATGCGTGGCAATGAATCCTATGTGGATTCAATGGCCAAGCGCATACGGACTAGGTTAAATAGGTACTGACATCCGGTAACGTGAGCCGGGCCGCGGGAATGTCTTTAACCTCAAATTAGCTCCTAACGAGGCCAGGGAGTACAGAAAACGCTACAGTCCGACCGTGCTCAATTAGGTTGAACGTAACATGTAGAGCGGTATACCGTACCTTAGTATGAATAGTACACAAGTAGGCGTTGTGTGCCTAAACATTCCCACATAGTAATCGCATATGAGCTCACTCGAAATATCAAAACTCATGTCAGAAATCTGCAGTCTATTCCCTCCTAGCTCAAGTCATATTTAGCTCTTTAGGAGAGGGCAATAGCCATAGCCATAAGGTTCCGCAGACGCTACACACCACCATCCCGGGAATGGGCGCTCGTTCTACTCATTTTCCCAAGTCCGCCTCAACCAGAATGGGCGGTGGCTGGCGGGGGGCATTGCGTGTGAAGACGTTCGTGTGCTGAATGCTCAGGGTGTTGTATTCGACCCTATCTGAGTGTAACTGAGAAATTTCGTTACCGTGACCGACCCATATGCTACGCCGAGGATAAAAAGGCTGAATCCGTCAAATTTCCTGACCCCGTCCGTCTCAACCCGTCAACATTTTTAGTCGACCGACAATTCGTCATCGTAGTATCGTGAGATGGGTATTTTAGTCCGAGGCACCGACGGCCCGAGCTGTGTGGTGTTAGTATGTCTGATAAAGCGAGAGAAGAGTGTCGAGCAGCATACTGTAGATCTTCATCTTGCTGTGGGTAACGACGGGCTTGATCTGTCCCTTCTCCTCCAGATCCTTCAGGCATTTCCGAGCCAGCGAGCCATTGATCTTTAGTCTGTCGACGAGGGTAGCGACGGTGACGAGGCGGTAGGACTGAACATCCTTGTAAAGCTTCTCAGAGGTGGTCTTGTCGAGCAGGACAGCGTGCTGGGCCTTGTCCTTGACTGTAGCGAGAATGAAAGGTTAGCTTGGATTTTCGAGCGCCGGGGAGACCGCATTGGGTTTCGTTTCTTGATAGCCTGTTCCAGTCGATGGAGATGCGCCTTGTACAAGGGGAACGGGAGTTACATGCCTTTGCCCCTGTGAAGTTAAAATAAGTCAGCCAAATATCGGGGAATGTTCGTATCATCGGAAACATACTTAGACCACTTCTTCTTCTGCTTCTTCGCACCAGTCGCAGCGGGAGCCATTTTGTCTGTCGTTTATGGTGTTGCTGTGGATGGTGCTGTGATGTTTGAAGTTGGAGGGGCCGATTATGAATTTTACAAAAGTTCGCTTGGTGCTTTAGTGGGCAACTGCACTTAAGGGCAGCACGTGACCAACATGCAAGTAACGGAGTGTTTGAATGCAGACGGGCCAATGACATGGGATTTTACTGGCTTCAATTAGGTTTCTGATCTGTGAGACCCCACAACGTCTACGTGTATTACATAAGATACCTAGCTAACCTACGAGACAACCTTAACCTACGAGTAGGTGCTTGTCGCAAAGTTGGGCAACACCTACTTCGAGTATGTGTATGGAAATTGAATTATTATGACGAACAAGCATAATAAATGCAAGGCAGTTAACTATCTTGACGTCCAAGCTCAGGACTGGCAGCACCTTCCTTCGCCTCAATTTTCTCATACCAAAACTCTGAGCCGTAAGTATCGTAGGAGTTACCCTTGACTTGAGAAGTAGAGAAGATCGGTTGGATTGTGGACTGTGTAGGTGAGAGGGACTTGCTGCCACAGCATGCGATGCCGTCCTGTTACGGCCATATGGGAAGTCCTCTTAAGAAGGCTCTAACGTCCTACATCTATACCCACTATCTCGAGACGGGCTGAAAACTCTGTCCTGAGTTATCCAAGTACGAGTATAGCGCCATCGAATCACGGGCTATCTTAGCATACTTATCTGGTTCATCCGCCTGACGGCATTAGACATCCCGCCGTTTTACGTACCCATGTACAAATTGTGGAAAGATTCTCGTGATCAGATATTTGTAAACAATTATATCTAGCTATTTTGCCAAATATGCGAGCGAGACTATATGCCCAAAGCCCGAACATGTCGACATACCGTTACATGACTGGTCTCGGTTTCTGGCCGTCGCAATACATAATACCTATAGAAGGGTCTGTATAAACGTCCACTCTTTGACCCGGAACAACGGCTCAAGACCATTAGCCAGCAAAAGCTACCACCAACGTTCTGGTGAGGGCCATATCGGATATCATCGTAGTCATCAAAAAAGCACACCTTTCTCTCAGCACGGGCTGCCGGGCTCGGGCTATAGATCTAGAATAGGTACCTTCGTACATGCCAATACCGTTACGAAATTAACGTGGGGTAAAAGTAGGGTCATAAAATAGGCAGGACTTGATTGGAGTATATGCTTCAGGAACCTGTGAAACAATTTTACTTGAGGAAGTTGAGTAGTAGTGAGAGGACATATAGACTATATATATGATATAGTATTCTCCTGTACCTACTGTGTAAGTCCGGAGTTCCAATGTCTAATCCAAACCATACGACTACTCGTAGACCTCTTGAGCAACAAGATACAGTGCCCAACAACTCTCAGGTAGGCCTAGCGGGGACGCATATTCCAAGTTCCCATCTTGTGGATGGGATGCCCCTAGATTATGCTTACGAGTACATGTAGAACGCCCAAGTACCTAGCGGGATACGGGTCCCTTTCTTCGCGAACGTATGCCCCTTCAACGTATCTAGATTGGATAGGTCTGGCTACATATATGTAGGCAGCTAGAAGTAGCTATCGTATAGTTCAAAATGCGCGCAACCTTATCAGCTGTAACTTGTTGGCATTTTGACTACAATACGGAAAATAGGAAGAACAAGGTACCTAGCAGATACAATAGAAAAAGACCCTGCATTTGGTAGGAGTCGGACCCCATCAGAAGCTCTATTGGGTTAGCACTTTTACACTTAACCTCAATAGGCTTTTAATTGAAAAGAAAACCGGAGACTCTAACCAATTACAGATGTACGTGTACGCGTAATGTCAAACAATTAAGTGATTACCTCATGTATACGTACCTGGGAGGTAGATACGCCGTCCGGTAGTCTAGTCTACATTTAAATCTTTGACATCTGACCTACGCGTGGTAACGGAACGTTATTGGCATGTGTATGCAATGCCTCACCTTATGTCTCTGAATAGGTCACCTTAATGCTTCAAGTACTTTTGGTATCCTAGTCTAGCAGCTGTATTCGGACATTCATTTGATGGCAACCCACGTTTCCCGCTTCCACCCGACAATTACGACCGTCCATTTACCTTGAGGATAATTTAATTCGTCACTCTTTTGGTTTCACTATCGTCTAATCCTATAACGCCGACATGGCCAAAAATAGTCCCGGGCCTCGTATGAGCCATAGGCGAATGTCCTTCCTCTTGATATGTCTTTGTATTTTTGCATTGTTCACACTCTTTTTCACACTGCCAAACACCGTACCGACGAGCTCGACGCTTTCAAAGTCACTAGCCGACCACAAACTGTCTTTACCGAAGTACACGGAATTGAACTTGCCCAAGTATACAGACAAGCTGAACCCGTTCAAACCGGCGTCGCACAAGCCCCCCGAGCAGAAGAATTCAAAGTATGGCGGGAGTTCGTGGTATTCCAATTGGAATTGGAGAAGCCCCTTCTCCTCGTCTACGACAATGGACGAAAGCCGATCTCTTCTACCGCCCCTCAAAGACCGAACCCCGATCTATTGCTATTACGACCCGACTATAGAGCGAGATGATGCGACGGAGGAGGCTGAAAATGCCATTCTTCTGACCTGGAGGCGGGCTTGGTGGGCTCAGGGCTTTAAGCCTATTATTCTGAGCTCTGCTGAAGCAATGAATAACCCGCTATATCATGAGATGCAAGGTGCTGAAATGGAACCTCATCTGAAAAAGGATATGATGAGGTGGCTTGCCTGGGATAAGTGAGTAGGCCCGAGGCATTCCCCTCCACGTGGCTGTGCTGCGCATGCTTAATAAGAACGCCTGGCGCGTGGCATGGTAGCCGGATTTCCAACCCGTATTTGTGACCGATATTGGACTAGGATTGCGATCAATCACTGACATTTCATCCTGTAGTATGGGCGGCGGGCTCCTCGCTCACCACCTACTTCTTCCCATGGGACCGCATCAGGATTCCCTTTTATCGTTCCTGCGTAGAGGCGAATTCCCAGAATTAACAAGATGGGAGAACCTTGGCAGTGCGCTATTCGTGGGAACCAAGCCCAAGATAGTAGAGGTTATGACAGAAGCTCTTAAGAATCGTCGGAAGAAGACTGCCAAGGATCTCATATCTGCCGTGTCCAGTGACGCCTTCCGGGTCGACCCATCGCATGAGGCACTTGCGTACTATGATAGGAAAACAGTCGAAAGATTGTATCGAAAGATCGCTGAGGGAGACGGTGCGAGCCGAGCCGAAAGCCTTCGGAGTCTAAATCTCCTGATGAATTACCACCTACACAATACCTGGCAGGACCTCTTCAGTCGGGGCATCGCGGTTCTCAAACCGCTTCCTAAACACACCACAAAACTCATTGAGCCAGCTCTGGATTTAGCCCAGCGGCTCAGAACTTGCCATGAATCGCCCATTCCTGCATCTTGCCCGCCAAACCTCCCGAAATGTACTCCATGTGTGTCGTCACATCCAATGAAAATATCGACGCCCGCGCGCTACCGAAACAAGACGGATATTTACACGATTGGGACAGTGCCCCATCCTTATGTACTTCGAGTCTTGGATGCGTTCAGGGACAACGTCGACGTCTCATACATAGTAAGAGAAACCAACCGCGACCATTGGCTTTACCTGGTCTTCCAGGAGGTCCTCGGTACTGGAATTAGCGCATCGGCCCGGGTTGTTACCTTCAAAGACACAGTAGCGGCCGAGTATGCCACGTCTCGGTCACTTTGGCTAACTAGCGAAGAGATCGCCACGCCGCAAGATGCTGATTGGTGGTTTGGGTTTGCGATTCCCAAGAATGTGACGGATGATGGAAAATCAGAGACGCCTGTTCCGGGCCCTGAGCGCCGACCAAAGCCGATTCATGATCCTGGCGATGGCCCCATTGCCACTGATGGCGAGTTGTCTCGTGAATCAGTTCTTCTCACAATGGCCCGTCAAAAGCGTGAGAGTAAGGAGGAGAATGACGTGCGGATACGAAAGGCTGTGGAAGCTTGGAACCTAGCAGATACAGAGGCCTGGCGGTTTTCAAGGGCATTTCTGGCCCGTTCGAGATCCGAGCGCAAACAGTGGGAAGAGGAAGAGAGCAGGTTTGGCGGTGCCGGGCATGATACGGGCGATGACCGGCTTAGTGGTCGCACGCGGTGGAAAGACGTGGACTAGAATTAGACAAGGGGATAACGATGTATATTTCGTATTAGAAACTAAAGGCCCTTGGTTGTTGGGTAAGGCGGCAACGCTTTGTATATTCAGGGTAGCACGGCGTTTGGGGTAGGGGAACAATGGGTCCGATTCTATAGAGCCTTAGTTGGATATATAATCACTGTACCAGTTTGAGCGGAAGAATACCTTCCACGAGTGGTTCCCTTAGCTAAGCTGAGCCTCAGCTGTTCAGCTGCTAAACACTATATGTGCTGGCTGCTCTTCTGTACAGTTCAGAAGATCTAAGCCTTATAATCGGTATCACTTGCGCCATTGTTATCTTTTACATACGAGATAAACTTCAGTAGAACAAACCAAACATCACTGACTGTATGTTAGAAGACAACGCTGACTATGATTCTCGGTCTAGCCCGCGGTTTGGGTAGCGGTATAAAAGTATTAAGTTGATGATAACCTCCTCCAGACCAGGAAACCGTCTGCTTCCTAAGAGTTGAAGATGCATCCAATGTATAGTGCGCCAAATACCAACTTTTCTCAAAGTCGTCTAGTATAAGGTTGGCTGTTTTCACATATTACTACATTAAACAAAGCATGCCCGCTCTTTTCGACACGAGGGTAAAATTTCTAAGCAATTATGCACCAATTTTTGAGATATTGAAGGAACCTTGGCCAAGCAAGTTGATACCACTATTTGGAAACAAGAAGCCGACAAAACAACCTGACGGAAAAACTCTTAAGTCTAACAAGTAGAGGATGTCGAGTACAATCACTGGAGGAAGTCGACGCTTCGACATGATTACTCGCCTGACACTGTTTTGCTCGCAACCAACGGTATGCCCCAAAGAAGCAATCCGTTTGCTTTAAACCCGGGCCAAGTTTGGTGCGCGCATACATGGGATTTCAATGTACGCATGCACCCCTGAAATAGTTCCGTCACGTTAAGGTTTTACGACCCCAAATTCAAAATGGGGACTCGCAGCCAGAGCTCCGCGTAGGTACTCGTAAGCCACGTCTGGGGAGGAGGACCCGCCGCTGCATGGACCAAAAACTGAACATATTAGGATAACCAACTTTAAACTGTAAACAAACAGAAGCGGGCGGGTTTATAGATGCCTTAGGTCAACCCAGATGCCTACACGTACGTAAGCTCGGGATATATTGTACAGAAGTCAGGAGAGTTAGCCGCCAGCACCAAAGACTGTCGACAATAATTATAGCTACATTAGGTTCTCATACACTGTGCCACGTCTTTGTACCTAGTGTTAGTTATTATTAGCACCCTACATGCTAGATCTGATTAGTAAGTGCGGCAGGTAATTTCTTGTTACGCAACCCTTTGTCTAGACCAATCATATTGTAGTTACAAGTAGAACTGTCAGTTTGGCTCCATTATTGGTTGCTTTTGGAATATGTAGGCACATCGACATACTTGACATCCTAAGACTTCTTAGGAAGTCACTCCCAAGACAAAACATGTAGATTGTAAGATGTCGTCAAGGAATATCTAGAAGTCTACCACCGCTATTCTACTCGGTAGAGATCCACCACTTAGGGTTGTGCTCTGGTTGTGGCCCGCCTACAAAACATGCGTAGAAATATATGTTTAGGTAAGTAAGTACCTACGTGTACCTGCCTAGCTAGTATAAAGACTGTGTTTGTACTGTGTAGTTCGAGGCTACCCAGAATCCACCGGTAAGAATACCTTCCTAAACACTAGGTAAGTATCTACTGAGACGAACTACAGATAAAGATTGTGGCTAATAGCACGTACTGAGTATCCTACGAGTACACATATATGCCTCATGCTGCCAAGCTCAGCAGAAAGAAAGCCACATGTATTATAATACTGTAGTGAAAGGTATGTTGGTTGAATATGTAAATGGCAAGGCGATCGGAGATTGCTAAGGACCGTTGACCATCGTACCTAACACCTACAGGCTTGCTTGCTACGGTACCTATTCTTTACCTACAGAGCGTACATCTGCCCCGACGGTACTTAACTTATTTATCATCAACAGCATCTCGGTCCATTGTAGCGAGCGCATCATACATATGCAGCATATTACCCGCTCATCCTATTGAGAAAGAGCAAAGCACGAATGGCATGCATCGACCGGGTAGATCGTCTGATGTTCCCACCCGAGGGATTTCCAGGAAATGGAAACCACGCGTACCCAGCTTTCTAGGGTCGGTGGCCACCTGAAGTGGGAGTGCTATACGTACCTACATTCTACATGGGTGGTTCATATCAGGGGATGGCAGAGGAGAGAAGGCTAAGGGAAGACGGGAAAGATACGCGTTTACCTAGTTGGCAGTAAATGGTGAACAATGGCACGACCAAAGCCGTCTTATCTCCTTAACCCCTAGACTCTTCTACTCTTCTATTCGGCTTGCCTCGGATGAGGGACCCGACAACGGTAGAGTAGGTCGTGACCTGTTCCTTCCAATATCACTACTTTAGCCATGCGGCCTCGGAGGTCCGAGACTACCTAATACGCGAATACCACCTCCGTGTTAAGGAAGTTTGACGCAATCCGTCATCACAATCCACGGCTATGAGAAGGCGATAGGCCACAGCCTCTCATTACTCATCTTGTCGTCCACATACACAGACATCTCTATGTCATCCACCCGCCCCCTCGTGGAGACTGCAGCCACCAATCCCAGTACTCTACTCACTATATGGGACCATCCTCCAAACAGTAGGTTAGGCAGGGGGCAGCGAGGTTACACAGCAGCTACTATGCAAATAAGGACGTGCGCCGTGTTGCGTCGGCATGTCGCCAGACCCCACGAACCCCTTCCAAAACCACGATGCGCCTCGATCCGGTAAGAGTTGGTCATCTGGACAACGGCTCCCCTCCCTTCCAGGGGCCCGGGGGCCTTGCGTATTCATGGAAAGGGCCTGTGCGCAGAAGCTCTTGTGGCACCCCTCGAGTCCGATGTAACCTATCAAGACTACAGAGCAATGTGCTTGTCTACGGATCCGTCCGTCGAGCACGTGGGCTCCTCGGCAAGATATCCTACAAATACGCAGCATCCACTATATCAAGCAAGCGAGGCGTGACTCGGGTCATTTTGTAAGCTTCGAATCCCATGCGCAGACGGGTGGATGCGTGAAGTGGCACTGTCTGGGTATGATCATTAGGCGGGTTCCGTGGGGGTTTGAGCATGACGAACCTCCTTCACCTGTTCCTACTGGCGGTTGGCATAGGGTGTTGTCTCTTGTACTTTTGAATCCCGAGGAGTGGCCTACTATGCAGATTCAGGTATATATAACTCTAGACCTACCCAAACCTCAGGCTCTTCTCATCTTCATGGTCAGAAACATCTAATCGACACCTTCCACCCCCTGAGTGTTCGGCACGATAACAACACTATTATCTTACATCATGGCGGATAGGACTAGGGAAGATGCAAATATTGTCCACGGCCTCGACCCGTTTCATCACTACGCTCGAGACGAACACAATTCACCACCTCCTCAGCCAACGCCTGACCCTCCTCACCCAAACCCACCGTCGCCAACGAACGAGTAGTGTGTTGCATGGGAATAGTTTAAGCTCTGTTTCTCGGAGGATGTTCTTGAAGCTCCTATGCAGGGTTGCATGTATGTTACCCAGAAGAACACGACACGTTTTCTGAAACGACAGATCGACTGAATTTGCCATCTAGGGGAGACAAACGCAGTGTACGGCACCATGCAGGCGTAAACAGGTTCGAGCAGGGTTACCTCGTACTCGTCCACACAGACCGGTCCATAATTATCGGGGAGGGCCATGGCCATGGTCAAGTGGTGTTCGTGTGGCACCAAGCAGAACAACTACCCACGCTCTCTTGGCCCAGGTCATTCAACATCACACTTATTGAATATATCAGCAATTTGGAAGAGATAATAGGCTTCCGATAGAGATATCAGTAATGCATATGTATTCTGTTACATCATACTAAACAAGGATACAATGTCTTAGGTCAATGTGAAGGACTGGATTGATTTGGTGGAGGGAATTTTGTTAGATGGCCTGGGACCTCAAGCACCTGTATTCTATCGAAGTTATAAGGCGCACAATGTTTTAATGAAGACATATTAAACCCAAGTTATATTCTCTCCAAGAGTACCGAAGGAATAAATCAAAATACCATTAGCCCAGAGAAAAAACCAACAAGCTATTACCAAATCTCAGGTCAATCCCTCCCCTTGCCAACGTTGCATTTAGAAATACAGTGGATTATAAACTCTAGCCTTGGAATATAGGTATGCGTGAGGATTTAAAGTCACTAGGCCTACCATGTAGTATTGAAATTGATGCCTCCTATTCAATCCGATATACTCTCTGGGCTGGTAGAGAGCATATATATAATATCTGTGCATCCTTTATAACAGTTATGCTGTTGTTGGCCTTGCTGTATCTGCTTGTGACTAGGAGGATATGTTCCTTGTCATCTGTACTTGGGTTACGTAAATTTAGTAAACATAAGCTGGCTGCGTGCGTAGGTAGCTTCCCATAGGTCTCTCTCATGTATATACCTACCTACCTCATATACAAAACTTTAGATGTTGTGATTGAATGGTAAGTCCATGTGCTTCATGACCATTCTGCTACTTCTGAGGGCTCAGGAATGTATGGCTAGTAGGTACACGCAAGGTTTGCCAGGGCTTGTTAACCTTTTTGGTCCTTGCTTTCAACTCACTCAAGGCTAGCAACTTCCAACATTAGATATTATGTTGGTAATTTCTAGGTTCACGTACATGTGTACATGTAAGTAAATGACATACCTACATGTAGGTACTGGTAGGTGTATCAAGTTATTGACACTAAATGTGCAGGAACGTAGGTACCTACTTTCATGTTGGCATGTATGTAGGTACATGAGGTACTTGCACAATATCCTTTCAAGTTGCAACTGCTCCCTCTTTAACATCGCCGACTCTTTACAAGTTTGCACTTCCTACTTTTTACTTCCTTTCCGCATTAACAGCTTCCAGGATTGTGTGAGCTTCTCAATCGCCGAGAAATAGCAAGACAAAATCGGAAGGTATGTTGCATTCCCCTTGCCACCTTTGATCCGTATCATCAGACCTGCGCAAGGCCAATAGCCCAGATCTCTTCCCATTGCCCTCTTCACATGGTCTCTATACCGCCATCTTCGTCTGTCCACCGTCTTCACGATCGCCCCGTGGGAGCAGGAGACAGAGTTTGCACCAAGCCTCCGCAGATCAGGCTTAAGATCTTGTATGCCTACCACTTGCTTTTGCTCACCTGCTCGCTTCCATCCTTTCATCTTTTGGTAAGTTGTCTAAACAACATCGTGGACGAATCTAGGGCAGCCTGTATGACCTCCAACGTTCGAACAATCCTTGGTATCCAGCACCTGATTTATCATATTCACAAACTCATACACACATCCGAAACGGTTATTTCTGTTCTACAAGCCGCTCTATAGCGTTCTTCCACTCCCCCACACGGAGTGATCATTTACCTAACAAAGAGTTCCGGGGATTCTATTGCCCATGCTGGCTATTGTTGGGCAAATTGAGCCTCTACACACTCTTATCAAAGCCTCGTGGCTCGCCGATTTATCTGCGGCTTGTTGCAAATGGCCCCTGGTGATTTAAGTTGATATCTGTTATTGACTCCCTTGTTTACCTCTGCACAAAGCCCCACCTCATCAAACATGCTACAAATGCAGAGCTGCCTTGGTATGCTCTGTATACAAGCTTACCTACACGCCTTATATCTGATATCAGGCATTTCTACCCATCAACTTACATACACCATTCATTGATCATGGCGTTTTACGGCCCAGTCCCATTTTCATCTCCCCAGGGCCGTAAAAAGATCCTCCGCAGGCTGTATACCAAGCTTAAACACAATCAAACCGATGATGTACCTATCCCGAACCACACCATCTTGGAGATCAAATTCTACCTCAAAACTAACCGCCGCTGCCGCAAAGTCTTCGTGACTCGTGGTGGTAGCGCCACCGAGAAATTCCCAGCAGCTTTCCCTCAACATCTTCCCAATTTCATCACCTCCCAGCTTGAGGCACAGAGACTTACTAACTATGACAGACAATCGGCACAGCTTCCCGCGGTACTCGTCTTCATCTCCGGATTCCTCGCCAGAAATCCTCTTCGGGACGTTTCAACTCCTACGCTTTTCTTCTGGGCTTGTAGGCGGCAAAAACGCACATTCTGTGTCTTTGCTTACATGACCCGAAAGATGGATAACCGCACTTATACTGCGGCTGAGTTGCTGAGCCTCCGAGGCTCACAGGGCTCTAACAAGGCACACGGACTGCTAACGAAGCTCAAAACAGACCCAGATATTGGTAGGTGCCTACACAATTTGTTCCTCTTGCAAGGGTCTCGTACTGATCTTTGGATAGATGAGGTCGTCCACAAGGAAAAAGGCGGTGCCAACGACGCACAGGCCCGGGCTCATAATAAACCAAAGGACGGGAGTAACGTATCTGCCGAGAGTGAAATCGTTTTCCGGGGTAACGGAAAGAAGTCCCGCCGGATCGGCTCAGAAGTACAGTGGAAATACCGCGGCCGCTCAGGCTCAGACGTAGCTTCGAACGAACCAATTCAGGCACCGACAGGCCTTGAAAAACAACAGAGCGAAGGATTCCAGCGGTTCTTCAAGGCGGTTGTATCACCTACCCACGTTCGTGTCACTGCAGGTGGAAGAATCGTTCCTAATACGCGGGGATCAGCCTCACCCACTGCCAAATGGGACAAAGAGTCGCGTCCTAACGATGCTCAAGCCCACGTCCAGAGCACAACTGGCCCGGAGAAGGAGATTAGTTACCCGGCAGCTCCAAGCCATCCGGCACCTCCAATGTTCCCATCCATGATTCCTGTACAGCATCCGATGATCTATCATCACATGGGATTGCCCATGCCCTACTACATGCAGGCTTCTGTGCAACATGGACTGCCATACCCTTACGGATTTGCTCCCATCGGCGCGCAGTTCGCCGACGCGCAGTTCCTTCCTTTTCCGCATGGTGGACAGAGGTTTGAGTCTGCCGGATTAGAGTACAAGCAGAGTGGCGGCGGGAAAGTTGACGAGAAGCCCACACAGGCGCCAGTTAAAGTATCGCCTCCGGACCATTTTGATCAGAATCGGCCATTCTATGTTAACGGACAAATGGTCTTTCCACCTAGGGGAATGGGACAAGGCCCGATGCATACGCTGGCTCCTCCCCCGTACCTCCAGCATGGACCTCTGCCGCCCACGGCATACGCTGCCCCTCGCATGTTTCCCGTAATCCACCCTGGCTCTAATATGCCCGTGGGAGGACCCAATGGACAGCCCAGCTATCCAATCGTTCCCGAGGTGCCACCGGGTCATCAGCAATACTTGCCAGTCCCTATGCCGCAGCATCCATTGCCGCCTCCTGCCCCCCCTGCCTTTTCCGAGGGAGTACCTCATCTTTCCTCGATCCGTCCGAGCGAGATAACCAAAAAGCAGCTTAAGCAGCTTCGAGCTTCGCTAAAATACTTTGTCAATCAACTCGAGTACAATAGACACCAGATTGACGAACCTTGGGTGTTTGCGCAGGGGAAGAAGGTCCAGAAGGACATTCAAAAGTTCGAACAGATCTTGGATGCACAGTTGCGCTACGAGAATGAGCACTATCCGAATATGGAGCCGACCCCTAGACATATTGCCGAGGGCAACACGTCCTTCAAAACGCCATCCCGGCCCCTGAGTGTTAGACATGCACAGGAAACTGGATCCTCTCGCCACGGCTCTAAGAGGTCGAATGAGCCAGCGTCGGGTGCTAGATCCGCCCAGGCTCAACCTATGGGTACGGGTGGTAGGGAAGGTCCTAATCCCAGTCGAAAGGCTGTGGCTACAAAATCAACGATGACTGACAATACAACAGATCGGTCCGATAGAGTCGGAGCAGAGATGGTCCACAAGTTCTCGCAACCCGGCGCTACCGGCCAGCAAAAGAAGTACCCGGGGGCCATCACCAGACATCTAGACCAGCAATACAGTTTCAAGCCTGCCAAGGATCAACAACACTCTCGCGACGCTGCTTCTTCGAATTCTTCTGGTCAGAACTGCGTAACTAACGACAAGATGAACCATGTAGGACAACAGTTGTCTGGTTCGAGCCAACAGAGCCGTTGGATAGCCATACCACCTACAGGTCACTTTTTGACGCACGGGAACACACGTTATACTACACCTTTCGATGGAGCTGGGAAAAGTCTTCCATACCTTGTTGGAGCCTTGCCCCCAGGAGCGGATCCGTGCACGTATCGCGGACGTGAGTATATCTACGGACGTGAGTTGACTGACGCTGAATGGCAAGCTCGGCATATTTACTGGGGCCATCTGCCGGGCAAGGGTATTGGCTTGCCCAAATTTGACGGGAAAGACTTCTACCCTCCTTCTCCGCAGAAAGTGGAGGACAATCCGGCCTATCACAACAAGCCTTCAGGCCGACCCGAAGTCGACTTCGGTTTCGAGTTGAAGCATTCCGAGGTCGATCCGTTTCGGTCAACTCGCGATGGGGATAGCATTCGTTCTCACGAGAGTGGCCGCAAGTTAAGCAAGGCGATCCCTATTGTTGCGCCTCCGGATGTGGACAAAAAGCCCTCTGCTGAGCCTTCGGCCAGTGAAGGTCGGACTAAGGAACGCAGTAGCGAGGATAATAAACTCGGTAAAATAGCCCACCCTGACGGGGTCGCCACCAAGTCGCCACAGAAAAAGTCACCGCCACTCAGTCGAAGGGCGGTGGAACGTTCAAGGTATGTCTGAAGTGACAGCATTTTAGGATCTAGCCAGGGCTAACCGTTAGTAGCGCAAAATCAGGACATGATTTGTGGCAGACAATGTTGAAAAAGGGGCCGGCGAGCGGAACTGTTCTTCCTGGCACCATCACGTCGACCACGGCTTCAGGATACCTCCCCCAATACTCTGGTAATGCGATCGCCTCGCTTGGACCCACGGTTTCCAGCAACTCGCCACCTCGTGGCCCACCGAACCCGGACGACAAATTCGTCGAGGTCGAGGGACATCGTGCAGTCATGGAAAAGACTGGAGAGAATTGCCCTCCAAGTTCAGCTCCATCGCTAGAGAGCGGTGCGGCCAAGGAAGTTCACGAACGTATGCTTCGCGATGCTGGGCGCCGTGGGGTTATTGGCTCTGATTGGTAATAGCTGCTCACTCGCCGAGTCCCGACCGGCTTTGGCAGCCGTTCCGAAGAGGGGTTTCTTGATAAGACGAACTTGTGCGGCGTTCGCATGTTGGAGGGAGAAAAAACATATCTTCTTCTCGATCACTCGATGATTTGCAGGCTTTTAGTTGTATGAGTATAATGAATCGGCCCAGGGTATTCACCGCATTAGATGAGCTTAGACGCATGTATTTGGCCTTGATTGCCAGGCTATGATTCCTCGAGGCGGCGTATGGTTATTTCATCTGTTAGGCTCCATCGAGGTTGGGGACTTCTTATGAATTTCTCTATTCCTTTTTATAATGCGGATGATTGGCGAAGGGACGAGATGTTGACAGAAATCGTATGCGACGTCAGGGTCGACTGGCGATGAGGACGGGTTTGGCAACACACGGAAGGTGATGATTGTGTGTTGCACTAGCACAAATATGACTAGTTCATAGATTAATAATACACTTGCTGCAAAAGCCTGAAGATATCATGTTTTTGATCCATAAGTTGGAGTGTAGTAGGTTATTGTTTATAACGTGGCAGACACGGAAATATTTACAGATAATATACGTGACATCAGATGCAAGGAAAACAAACAGAAAACGAAGAGAGGAAACGGCATGTATCTCACCATCAAACCCACAGCCACATCGACATCATGAAATTAGACATCTGGCAGCTGAAGGTCTGCAGGCGAGAAGTAGGATGTTATACAAACAATTCTCCTACTAGGCTTGCTTTTCGCTAGTCGTATACCACGGAAGCCATAGACTAGGTGATTAACGTGGAGATATGCTAGCGAAGCACGATTTCTACGACTTACCACGGCCGTCATGTTATTCTCTTTCTTGAGTCACAAGCTTCTGTGGAGATATGGAGGGGGTTTCTGTCCCCAAAGGGGGCATAGGGCCATAATGTCACCCTTGAGAGGGCGGTTGCCCGGTCAGGGGAAAGCCTCATCACATGTTGTTTCAGCTATGCGCACGAATACTCGTTAGTAGATAGAAGGTATGGCACTTCTCACAATGAAGACGGCAAACTTCGCACAAAGTGCAGACTTCGGGATGGACCTCCCATGGAGCATTTCACGGTGGGACGCGAAATGGCCATTATGTGCATGCAACCGGTTCTCTTTCGATGTGGGCTGGCTGATGTAGCGTGCCGCGCAACTAGATGCTGATTCCCTTTCCCCTCCCTCGTGTTCGTATCATGATCATGTCCGAATTTTTCCGACCCGAATCCCGTTCCGACCCATTGCGTGCGTTGTGCGTTATCGGATGCACTCGTCTCGCTTTTATTACGGCGCCAAACAAGTAGAGGGGGGTAACCCAACCGATTCCCGTAGAAGACGCCGGCCTGAAAAGCATGATTCCTTGTTTGTTGTAGGTCCCGCAACCGTCACTTAGGCAGCCCCGGAGTCACTCCGTAGCAGTTTGTATTGGGTTTCGCTTATTTGGAGGCGTTCTTGCCCTTGGTGCGCAGCTCACGGCCGGCCTTGATGCGCTCTAGGATGTTCTCGCGGTCCTTGTCGAGCTTGAGCTTGGTGATGACGACGTTGCTCTGTTGGATGCCATTGTTAGGAAATTGTTGTTTTATGAGGGGAAACCTCCCCAGGTTCTGAACAGGTGGAAGATGTAACTAGGTCGGCAGGAGACACTTACGGGGTGGATGCCAAGGGGAACGGACTGGCCCGAGGTCTTCTCCCGAGTGACACGTTCGATGTGGATCTGGTACTTCAGACGGTAAACGCTGGTGACCTTGCCCTCACGGTCCTTGTTGGAACCACGGACGATCCGCACTTCGTCGTCCTTTCTAATATGGAAGGGTTAGTAATTTGTTGCAATTCCAATGCCGCCTCCGAGAGGATTATATAGGGCTTACCGGACGGGGATGCTGCGGACGTTGTACTTCTCGCGCAGCTCCTTGCTCAGGGGAGCGCTCATGATGTTGCGACGAACAGAGCTAGGAGCCTGGAAGTGGGCACGTCTGGCCTTGCGGCGAGACGAGGAGACATTGGCGTTGACCTTCATCTTGACTGACGGGCTGTTTTCGGGGGAAAAAAGGTTAGTAGAACGGCGTGCAAGGACAACAACGGTCGAAAAGTGAGGGTGCAGTCTGAGGGAAGTTTTCCTAGGTCGGGCTTGGGGGAAAAGTTCGCGGGATTCCCACACAGAATAATTGAATCCGCGGTAATTATTCGGTAAAACCTTTTAGTGCGCTGCTACGATGGGATACTGTTCCAGAAGTTCTGTTTACGGTAAAAGTGTGGCTTGTAATTGAGTGTTATGTGGCTTACAGATTTGCGGGTACATCGTTCAGCTTGGGCAAGCTTGGTCAGGTAAGGTTTATCGGAAAGCCCCACCCTTCCGCTGCCAACAGTCCGGCAGCTTCGATTTCTGCATAACGCTTGACAATGGAAGTGGGATGACGGAAGGAGATTTTGATGCGACCGGCCGAATTGTGACGGCGTCAACTCTCACATAACCCAACATGTTGTCGAGGATAGTAAGGAGGAGAGCTCTCTCCCTACTACGGAGCACCAATGCCTCCACAACTAGGACCTTGGTCCAGAGACGGACCTTTATTGCGGCGCCAAAGCCTGGCGACGGTCCTCTGATGGAGAGAAGAGGTGATCGAGAGCTTCCGAGTGCGTAACACTTACTTACTTACTTACTTACTACCTCCTAAATCTCAATATAACATACTGCTTATAACGGTACTCTGGCTAACACTTTGCATCCTCTCCATACAGATACCGACGGCTTCCGATGGATGCGAACATTCCCCATCTTTGTAGCCCTGATCGCCGTCTCGAGCGTAGCCATATTCAACTACCAGAAGCTGTCGAGTCCCGTGGTAGCGTCGACTCTGTACGCTCTGCGGACGAACCAGCGGGCGCGCGAGCTGCTGGGCGACCAGATCTACTTCAAGCACCAGATCCCCTGGATCGCCGGCGAGATGAACCAGGTGCGCGGCCGCATCGACGTCAGCTTCTCCGTCAAGGGCACCAGGGGCACGGCCGTCATGCGCTTCGCCAGCGTGCGGCCGTCCGCCAAGGCCATGTTCGAGACCACCGAGTGGAGCCTCGAGCTGCCCGACGGCTCCATCGTCGACCTCCTCGACGGCGGCGACCCGTTCAAGAGCATCGCTGGCTACTCCATGGATGAGGAAGAGCGCGAAGTCGCGGCGCAGACCAGGGGATTCCGACAGCAGATTAAATAAAATGAAATGAGAGCCTTGTCAATCCGGTACCTACACAATGCCGCACGCACTATTGTCGGTGCTACGTTAGGTTCCTCCCTTATGCAAAGAGAACTAATGCAGGGCTATGATCAGCCAGAACGGCCGTAGCCCAGCGAAGCCAGGCAATACAGCCATCTATTCAAATAGAAGCTTAGTCGGCTGCGTTTCCTGGGACATTTCGACAATATCGAATATTCACGAGAGTAACAAAATCTGGAGAATCAGAATTTGACGTTGTATTCCTATGTACAAAAGCGGGAAGAAAAACAAAACAAAAGGAGGACCCTGTCCAAAATCTCATGCTCATCAGGAAATTAGCGTGAATTTGTCCGTTTGTACAACAGATGTATATATAATACAAATAGGTTCTTGGTACCGTATTTTACACTTTTTCGTGGTTCTAGATGAACTTTGCTGCAGGCTTCTCGCCCTTCTGTAACATTTTCCTCACCTCCTTGAGTTCCAAATGTGTTTCCCGTGCCTCCTGCAACCTCTCCTCGTATCCTTCATTGCGCTCTAGTATGCGGCGCTTCATCTTTTCCCGGAATGTCTCGACGGGTGGGTCCTTCTTGATAGCGTCTGCGACCTGGACAAGGCAGCCCTTGGGTCCGGCAACATGGCCCTTGATGACTACGATACCAAGCTTGTTGTCGACCTTGAGGACGCGCAGATTCTGAACGGTGACCCGCTCATTGCCCATACGACCCGGCATCTTCTTGCCAGGATGCACACGAGAACCACCACCTTGACTGGGACCGTTGGTACCGATCGTTCTGTGGTTCTTGGAGTTACCGTGACTGGCCCCCTGACCGGAGAAGCCGTGACGCTTCATACCACCGGCGAAGCCCATACCGCGGCTATTGCTGCGGGCGTCGACAAACTGGCCGACCTTGAACCAGTCAGGCGTGAGCTGGACGCCGACGGGCAACAGGCCCTGCTCATCGCGGACCTTGAACTCGACCAGATGTCTCTTGGGGGCGATGCCCTTGGCCTCGTAGTATCCGAGCAGCGGCGCGGTCGTGTTGTCGGGCGTCTTGGTGCCGCAGCCGAGTTGGACGGCCCAGTACCCGTTCGAGGCGCGCGTCTTGTTAGCCACGACCTGGCACTGGTCGACCTGCAGGATGGTGCAGGGCGTCCTCGTCCCCTTCTTGGTATCGTACATGGCGGAAACGCCCATCTTGGTGGCCAGGATGCCCGTCCGCACCGGCGTCGACTGCGCCTTGCGCTTCAGGGCGGCGGCCGGTCCGGAGGTGGGAGCAGGTATGCCGGACGTGACCTGGTTGAATCGCGTGGGTTTGCTGCGTGGCGGGGCCGTCGACCAGCCGTATTTGACGCCGCGCTTACATGTCCGCGGCAGGAGGGTGCGGTTCTGTGTGATGAGGATTCGGGATGTGATGGAGGACGAGGATGAGGTCGGGGTCAGGGCTGCTGCTGCTGCTGCCCAGCGGGCTGGCAGTCGGGATGCCATTTGTCGCTGGGAGCGCAATTGGCTCGATGAATCTACGGGTCTAGGGAGGGCGCTGGGGTTTCCGTCGTCAGTTTTGTTCACATATCATATATGCTGGAACAAGTAGCTCAAGATACCCAACGTAAACGTCTACCTAGTTCCTCGAAGCTTGTTTGATACGTTCGTTGAGGCAGGGGAGGTTCAGAAAAAATTGGGTGGATCCTCCCCAGCTGTCAGGGGCTGTCAGTACTCAGTAGTCCCTTGTAGGGCAGTTCCAAAAAGTCAAGACAGGAATTGATCACAGTGATTTTGACATGCAGCAAATACTGTACTGTCGTACATCAAAGTGCCTAACAGGTGCCTCCTGTGCTGTGTACAAGCACCTATAACCAAAACAAAATAACTCAAGAAGTTGATCAGAAATAGACCATGGTTTACTACTTCACATCGACTGTTGTCACCCCTTCCGCCCAGATTTACGTGGGTAAAGACAAATTTGAAAGTGGGCATTCCGTACATATGCGTTGTGGTTTCCGACCCCCAGCCCTCACGATGCTAATAAAATGGACAGATGAGGAATTGATAAAACATGGCTGGGAGGAGGACGTATGGTAAGAGTCGCGATTTTTAGTTCTTGTAGATATCAAATTCTGTACAAAACCGAATTCTAATCATGATTTTAGGGTACGGAACATCCTTTCACCCTGATGCTGATTGCTTCATGAAAAAATCCCACCCCTTGGGGTAAAAAAAAGAAGAAGAAAAGAGTTCTTACAAGATTTTCTCGAGGTTTTTTTTTCAAAAACAGTTCCACGTAGACAAATTATCAAGTGCCCACATCTACCTACGTCTAAAGGAAGGCGAGACCTGGGACTCGATACCGCAAGATCTCCTGACGGACCTGGGCCAGCTGACCAAGGCGAACTCGATCGAGGGCAACAAGAAGGACAACATCACCATCATATACACGCCATGGTCCAACCTCAAAAAGGACGGCAGCATGGCGGCCGGCCAGGTCAGCTTCAAGGATCCCCGCAAGGTCAGGCGCTTCCTCGTCGTCCAGCGCGAGAACCCCATCGTCAACCGGCTGAATAAGACGCGCGTGGAGAATGCCCAGCCCGATCTCCTGCTGGAGAAGGAGGAGCATTTGCGTCAGCTGCGGAAGAAGGACCAGGCTGCTAGGCTCGAACGGGTACGTTTTTTTTTTTTTTTCTCATTATTTAGTCTTCCTTTTTCTTATAGTAGAGCTTTATCATCGATTACTCGGCAAGAAGCTATACGCTCGGCTGCATTGAGCCTTGAATAGATGGATACCCATATCTAACACAGAAATATAGAAGAAAGAAGAGGCCCGGATAGCAAAGGAGAGGCAGGAGAAGAAGTGGCACAAGGATCATGCATACGACGACATATTTACTGAGGAGAATATGGAGGCTTCGAGCAATCAAAACCGAGAAGAGGGCTGGGATGAAGATTTTATGTAGTTGTTACCCAACCAGTACAATTTGAGAGAGAGACAAAAATAATCTCTGTGGATAAAATGGATATGCGTTTTGCAAGGCAAGAAGCTCCGACATGACTATGTAGGTAACGAGCTGCTGGTAATCGCGAAATACATTATGTTTCTTCCGAATCATCCGATATCATGAATATGCTCGTGTTTTCTGCTTTTCCCGTACCTTTGTCCTCTTAGAAACGAGTGGGAAAAGATATTGCAGTCAACTCATCGTAAGATACTCAATAAGTAGAGCCACGCCCTAAAAGCAAACCAGTCCAACGCCCGTATCAAGCCTTCCCTCGACTCATTTTCATTGTATCCGTCCCAAATTTGCTGTCTCGATAGTCGTCTTATGATCGCTCGGGTTAGCAGCAGCCTCGTACATGATCTGCACAGGGGCGCGACCCTGCTGTGACCACTCGCCCTTGAAACCGAGGTAAGTCAATCTGGTAGGTTCCCAATCTTCATCGCTATCACTATCACTCCCACCGTCCCCACCGACACGATGACCGAAATTGTCGACAATGAAAAGAGTCAGATGGTGGACATTATTAAACAAGACGCGCTTCACAGGGATCTCCTGCACCTCGGACGTCTGACCCAACTGCAGCTCCTGCGTCGGCTTCATATCTTCGACGGCGTCGAAATCCAAGTCCGTGCGGTTGATGTACACGCGCATCGTCCGCGGCGAACTAGCTGCCTGCGAACCGCGGACTAGGATCGAGTGAAGCTTTACGCGTCCGCTGAATCTGTGTGGGGTTTGGTTTTTCTCTGTTAGAAGACTAGGGGGTGGGAAAGGCGCAGACAGACAGACAGACAGACAGACAGACAGACAGATAGACGGGCGGAGGTAGAAAATAAGGTAAAATACTTACGGGATATTCACAAGTAGCTGCTCATCAGTAGAGCTCGCCAGCTCAGGCTCGAGGCTTAGACGTCGCGCCCATTCCTTCTGCACTATGGCTCTACCCGAGTTGGTGAGTTCTTCGTTCAACGTGGTGATCTCGTAGAATTTGATATGCGGGTATAGGCTATGCTGTGTGCCGGTCTCGGACGAACCGGCCGGACGGTCATCTGAATGGTCGTGAGCGTGACTACCGTGATCGTGATGCTCATCGTGACAGTGCGAGTGCGACGGCATCTTGGATGGTCACTGGTGGGGGTGAGATAATCCCCTGAAGCTATGTAATAAGGGTAAGAGTAGAGTGGTGTTCAAGGTTTTTGGATCTGTGTTCGAGATGAAAAGATGAGAGGAGAAGAAGAGTCTGGCCACCGTGGTCTGTTTTAAAGCTATCCTGCTGTTATTAATACTTCTGTTGCAAGTGTATCCCGGGAAGCTTCGTCATGTGTTGTTTTCATGGCACAGTAAACTTGGGGTTCGGCACTGGACACTTTGCCACGATCGGACTGCAGCGGGGCCGTTAGGCGGGCAGACAGTTCGCAACATCAAAAGTTACAAATGGGAAACTACGACACAGTGCAACACCAAACTCAGCAATAACAACTTGCGCAGACCTAATCACATTACGGAAATCTTATGTTATGATGCATTCATATTGTTTATCTACAAGGGCGGCCGGAACTTGTACAGCAGCCGCGCTTCTTCACTGCAACTTGAGAATGAGCTGAAACCCCATTTGGTAGAAATACATTAAGAATATTCATTATATATTTTATGTGGTGCCTATGTGCATGTGGCATATGAACTGCTCAATAGGTAGCGAGGTACTGTAGATAGCAGGGCATCTTGTAAGTTGAACTCAAAACCCACCCTTCCTCTTCTTGGCCTTCTTAGTAGGTCGTCTACCGAAAATGCCTGTTGCCGGCTGCGACATGGTCTGTAGAGGGTCGGAATGCAATAACTGTCTTTGCGAGCTGAATCCTTTGGTTTGGCTATGGTGAAGCCGTATTTCGGGGGTCGGCTGTGTAGCAGGAAGGTCGGGTTCTTGAGACAGATGAAGGAGGGTCTCTGCCCGGCGTCGTTTGCGGTCCTCTCGAGCCAGTCGTTTCTCCTTCCGTTGCCTTGCTTCCTCTGCATCGCCGCTTCTGTCGAGGTCGAATACATAATTTGACGGGTCCGCCCCTAACTTCCATTTGTCTAGAAGCTCCAACTGTTTCCTGGGCAAGAACTTTCCAGTGCCAGTGTAAGCCCTCAGAAGCACCATGGCTGCATCTTCGTCATTATTCTCGACCGCTTCGAAACCGCCGGATCGAGGCCAAGCAGGAGCAGATGCGGCTGACGCTCGAAGTGGGGGACTGCTAGGTAATTCAATTTGGCTGTCCGGGGGCACAGTCTGGCTCTCCATAACTGCTTGGTACGGTTGGCCACTTGCCCCTTTGTGTCCGATGCCGTATACGGAAAAATAAAGTTCATACGCTATTTCTCGAGATAGCGCTTGTTTCTGCTCTACGTTTGCGTCATTGAGTGTCGAGTGTAGCGAGCTGTTGACAATTTCAAGTAGTCGGAGATACGCCTCCTGGAGCGAAGCGGAAAGGGGTAATCCCAGGAATGGTCGCAAAATATCCAATGCATGACGTCTTAAGCTAGGGTGCCGGTTGTTTAAATTTTGGATCTCGGCTTCCCACTCTACACTGTCGATTGATGCATGCTGCATTTCCTCAAACTTGGGCATCAACTCAAAGCTAAGTCTTCAGTCAGTCTGGGTTTTCCGTATACTTTTGGTTAAGACGTACAGGGTGTGGAGCGGTGCGAGACCGTTTTCAAAGACATCTCTGACGTAGAGATCGACTGCTTCAAAAGGGTTGTCCAACACTACTCCCTCACTGGAAGCGATAGCTTGGGATCGCCTTGCAAAAACACCATTTAAGCGCTCGTAAAATATCTGAACGAATCTACTGGTGACGTTTGAAGGGCTTTCGCCTATAACGGTCGCGTCGTCAGGTACCACAAAATTCGAAGCCATATGCCGCATCGCTCTTCGCCATTGACGTTCAGCTCTTGACCGCCGAGCGAACCTCTTCGTCGGTGGGCTGATTTCAACCGAAGGCAACGAGGAAGACGCGCAAAGAGCAGAGACTAAAGACAAGTCGGGCTTCAGGGCAAAGACCTGATACAGTCGAATCCGCTTCTCGGAAAAATCCTGTACAGTCCCCGAATGTGAACCGGGAGTTTTGATCACGATCGGTGTTGGATATATGCATAGAGTCCTAACTCCACCGCTGACGACATCGTGAAGACTGCCGATTCCAGGAATATTTGGCTGACATCGTATCCTATCGTTGTTCTTTGAAGGCAACTCGACAGAAAAGAGGTCGACGTGCGAGTTTGCTGAAGAGTAGAGAAAGACAAGCGACGTGGGTTGGTCTGCCTTGACGCCTTGCGTGATACCTAGCTGGAGGCTGCGATCAAACGGACTCCTGAAATGAGGAGTCGAGAAAAGTATCGTCCATGTCTTTTCCGGCTTGTCCCACTCGACGCCAGGTTTCGTGTATGCCCTGACTACGAATAGCTTTGCCGTGGTTAACACGTAAAAATACTGTGGATCGTGAGATCTGTGCACGTCTAGTACATAGTCTCGCCTGCCTTGGCGGATGAATTCCAGGTCAGGGAGGGGGAGGCCAGTCGTCAGGTCAAAGAGCCTTAGTCGCTGCGAGTTATAAGCAAGTAGCAAGGAACTGCGGTGCAATGGTGGGAACGCGACTTGGGAGCCCGTTTCGTCGGCATCAGAATCGAGGTCTAAGCTGCTCAGGATATCCAAATCGTCCTCGGAACGTCCAACCCAAAGGAGCTTATGCCATCGTAGTTCGGAACGATCTTGGTAAGGCAGTTGCTCCATAACACCACGATCGAGATGGCCGCATACTTTCAGTCTGGCCGTCGGGACACCTGTAGGTTTATATCTCGTGTGTATGACATCCCAGACACTCCAAAACCCCTGTTCGTCGATGATTCCGATTTGTGGTGGCTTGGACCGTGTACCCGGGTTAAAAGAGACATCGGAATGTACCGCACCCCCCGTCTGGTCTCTTGGCAGGTGGAATAGCGGGTTTGCAGCAATGCGCGAGCTGTTCCTTTCAAGGTTGTCGTCTTCCGATACTGGACGGTACTCCGGCTGGCATATCGTAGTGCCCGAATCCCTTTGTACAGCCAACCATCGCGTCGGATTGTACTGTTTGAGGTCGACGAGGCATTTGACACGGCGGATAGGTCCCACATCCTCTTCGATCCACAGTGCTGGCTTTTCCGTGCACAGCTCTGCCAGACGCACCGCAACGGGATGATCTTTGGACCATGACCACAACTCGTCGTCTAGTTTCGTCAAGCGCAGGATATTCCTCGCGCTCCCTGTCACGGTGACGACCAACGGAGCACCCGTAGCCCTCCAAGGGCTAATATTAGTTAATTCGCCTAGAGAGAAGAAGCAAGACTGTCGATTGGCGTCTTGTTGGGAAGCAAGGGTGGGGCCATTTTCCAGCAAGTGCTCGTGCAGAACTAGATTGCCCAGACTAGCCTCAGGGTGGTTCTTCAAGAGCCACCTTTTCTGCCTCCGGATTTGCGTCCATGTCGTCCCTGGCGGTTGAAGCGAGTCCTTTCCAGGGTCGGATTCAGCCGGGATCCAAGTACTGTAAGGACCGAGAGCTCTGAAAACCGGAGCTGTTCCAACATGTCAGTTGCCTCGTCGACCTAAATGAAATACTTCTGGAGTTGGACGAACCTTGACGGTTAAAATTACGAGATGAGTGCCAGCCGCAATTTTCGACTTTGTCGGTGCCGTACGGGATGTGTGAAAGACGGCCTGCTAGTCCGACGACTGATTCTGTTAAGTGATGTTCAGTCATTCGGAGGTCTCAGATCTGTAGATTTTGTCTCCCAAATCTCGTGTCTTGGTATGCGCATTGCGATGATGCCAGGATTCCGCGAAGACGTCTGGGAGCACAGACAAAAAAGAAGAAAAAGAAAAGAACAGTGCAGATTCTCCAAGGTAAAGTGACTTCTCTCTTTTTATATACAAGTCAAGTTGACAAGATTCACACTGGGCTCTCAGGTAAAGTAGGTCCCTCGGGAAACTTTTATCTTATCAAGAAATCAAGCCCCTTGTTTAGTCAATATTTATTACTATAGAGGGCATATGATGGTGGGGTATTTTGTGAAGCGGGGCGCGTTGCACCGGAAAGCACGCTGTAGCGCTCGGCAACCGATGTAAACATTGCCTTCCAGCAGTCAACACTTTTTTAACAGCCCGTTCCGATCTTCAATAGAAGGAAGGCGCTCGTGGGACAGTCTTGAGCCTCAGCACCTGCACCTGCCAACTTGTTACCTACCGGGAACCTTACAAGAAACGAGATAACCGCGCGAGTTACAATGCGCAGATCAAATAACAACAGCAACAACAGCAACAACACAAATTACAGTCACAATATGTCGACCACATTCGAACCCTCGCTCTCGTCGAGCCAGAGTGGCCGACCGACAATGTCGGCAGTAGCACCCTCGATGGCCGATCAATTACCCAGCATCAATTTCGGCTTCGACGAGCTCCGCGACCGCATGGCCAAATTCACAGCACGATTCGACACATATATAGAACAGGGGAGGAAGCGCATATTGGAAGAGCGCAATCAATATCGCATGAATGTGGCGGAATTACACGGTACGCATTTGCAGGAGGTAACTCCATCGATTGAAACACCTGCTGACAACGGGAGGGATAAACAGAGGACCAGCGCATGAAGAAGAAGGACATGGAAATCGTACAACACAAGATCAACACCCACCAACAGATGCGAACGAAAGAAGACGCCGAGCGCGTCGAGATAGAAAGCGCAATCACATCCCTATCCCAGCAGCGGGAAGCCAACCTCGCGGCGCGCGACGCATTGAAGAAACAAATCGCCGAGGCGCAAAAGGAGATAGACGCGCGACTGGCGGCGCAACGGGCGCACGCGCAGCGGATCGAGGCGCAGAGCCGGTTCAACGTCCCGGAGCTGGATTTCTGGGTGACGAATCTATGTCTGCGGATCGAGGGGGCCGGACAGACCGACAGGCTCAAGTTCGTGTACACGCACATCGACGAGCGCGATTGGGAGCGCGAGGCCTGGTTCGAGCTCAACACGGCTGCCCGCGACTACGAGATCAAGCATTGTAGGCCAAAGCTTGAACGGGAAAAGGTCGAGAGGGTTCTGGAACGGGTTAATGAGACTAGGGAGTTGCCCGCCCTTCTTAAAGGGATGAGGGAGTTGTTTGTCGAGGCGATGAAGTCATGAGTTGTTTTTTTTTTTTTGCTTCACGATGGAAATGATTGATGTTATTGGTACGGCGTATGGGAGTTTCTGGTACGGTATGGATGGGACAAAGTCCGGGCTTTTGGGGGGTCAGAACGCGGCAGGTTTGAGCGAAATGATATATATATATATACCCGGAATACATATTTATTCATATTCCCGTCTTTTACACAATACTGGACTATATTCCCGCTTCTTGAAGATGCTCAATCTTAGGATGCGTCGGCGAGGACGAAGGTATAACTTGCATGCGTTTCCAACCAACCCCACGAAATGGGGGGCAACAGAAGGAATCGGCCAGCTGGAACCAGCTGCGAAAAACGCGCAATGGAACTTCCATTTAGCAAACGCGACTGACACTGGCATCTGTAACAACACAAGTCGAACCTCACACTCAACCTCATATCGTTATTAAACGACAACCACTTCACCTCATACCTACCTCCATATACCAAACCACCACTTCCCCAAACACGCTTACAAGACCGAATAGAATGCCTCCCCAACCCGGCAGAGAAGAGAACGAGAAACAACATGCCGCACAACAGGCCGTTGACATTTTACATGAAATATCCACCATCCTAGTACGTTTCCATCCCCACCATTTATTTACCAAGGAAAGAAATGCATTATACTAACTGAATACAAAAGAATTGTCATCTCGACCGTAGGACTCTATCCGTTTGCATCTCCATGGTCGAGAATGGCGTGAACCCCGAGGCATTAGCGGTAGGTTTTTTTCTTGAGATAGACAAAAAGAGAAGAAGCTGATAATCATGTCTCGTATAGAATGTCGTTCAGTATCTCCGGAAAGAAGCGCAAAAAGTCAATTTTGCCAAGGAGGCGGCAGCGGCGAATCAATGAGTTGTAGCAATCGAGTATTTGTTATCCAGGAAGCAAGGAGTTGGGGCGTTTAGGACATCACTATCAATTCTGTCATTTCATTTCTCTCATGCAAGGCCAAATATACAAAAGGGGAGGAAGATCCAAACCCAGCTAGTAACCCGTCGTTTTCGTTCTCCTCATCAATGCGTACATAACCCATAAAACGCCGACCTTAACGCCTCCGTCCGAAAACCCAAACTAAAACCAAATGCCGACTCTATCTATGTCCCAGCAGTTCAAAATCATCGTCATCCGAATCCTCCCCTTCATCATCATCTAAGCAATCGTCTGTATCACTAGAATCAGCTGCGTCCTCGTCGTCGTCGTCGTCTTCATCATCGTTGTTGCTCGTAATACTCCGAGGTACACGGCTCCAAAAGCCCATAATATCTCCGTCGTCTTCGTCGTCATCTAGGTCGAAATATCCACGCACCGCCGAGGCACGTAGTGGATGCCCGGCCGTGGATACTGGCGATATTGAGCGGCCTAGTCTTTCAGCGGGCAGTGTAGTAAAGTCCACACCACCATATACTGACCCCATGGCAGTCGAAGAATGACGGCGACGTATTTCGCGCATGGCTGGATCCATCACAGAAGCGTCGCCACTTGCTATGGGAATCTGAGCCGAAGCCTGCGCGCCGCGTGCTGCCAAATCAGTCTCGATGACATCCGGGGACAACCCAATTATTTGAAGTTGAGCAGTGTTGTAAGATTCGCATACGCCACATTTCAGACCAAGCCAGTGGTATGTAGTCGAGCTTTTGGCCGAGCAATCGTGGCATAAAACTATCGCCCTGGCGTCTCTGAATTCTGGTGGCATTGGCTGAGCTTGGATGGAGAGGTCGAGGTTACGAAATTGTGACTCCATATTAGCCAGGCTTTTGTTGCAAATCGGGCATTTATACGACGTTTTCATGTGTTCTTCAAAACAGTCCCGATGTATGCTATGCCCGCACTTCATAAAGCAGACCGGCATGGGCGATGTGAAGAGGTAATCGCCGCATATAGGACAGTCACAATCCGTAGCCCTTTCGATGCATTTATGATCTAGCCGGGTGGCTATCGAGATGCAAGCTGAGCATTTCTAGGGTTGCGTTAGTCGGGTCGATGGACGTGTCTGGTTCTTAGACGGCCGTCTTACCTTGCAATGGAAAAAGTCCTTCCCGATACCACGACCTATTCTGCAGATGCCGCAATCGTTGCAGTGATAACATGGCTTGTCCGGGTCATCGTTCCAGAGTTTGCAAATATCGCAGTAATACCTGGCTGCGGGGGCTTCACAAGATACGCATGTTTGGCTAGCCTTTTGCGCGGTTCCACAAAACATGCACAGCATATTCTTCGTTTCTTTTCGGATCAGGTTGTGGTCCTCGACATTGTCGTGGCAGAACCGGCAAGTGTACCATCTATTACAGGTGGAACATTGCAACTTGACGTTGCGCCTGTAGTGCTCGCAGCCGAGAAGGCGGTCGTCGGTGGACTCGGTGGACTCAGCCTCCGCCGTTGTCCCGCTTGTGCGCTTCGTAGGCACAAAAGTAGGTTCGAGGTCCTTGTCTGTCAATGAAGTATCGGACGCATTGCCGACATCCGACAAGACATTCTGCCAGAACTTGAATGATTCCAACGGCCCATGACCTTGCGACGGCCGCTTCTCGTGTGACCTAGGACTATACGGAGACGTAGGTTGTTCGGGCTGGGCATATGAATGTGTATTCGCATATCCCTCTATGAATAATTGATGCATCAAATGTGCCTTCTCGGAGTGGGCGATGTCTTGCGCTTGTATGGCGAAGATGCGCTTCCTCAGAGAACCCATCCCGTCATCTTCGGGTAACGTAGTAGAGGGGTCCCGGGGCATGCCCCGCTCGATGGGCGATGATGGAGTACCCATTTCGCCGTCTTCGACTTGCGGTTCGGGTTCATAGGATTGATGAGGAGGGTCGGAAACTGTCGCTGCACTCTGACTACAGTCTTCCGGCTGGGGATCTAATTGAACGGAGCTCCGCGACGAGAGGTGTGAGGAGGCGGTCTCGCCACCATGATCGAGTAACAACGAGTCCTCCTCCGTCTCAGATATCACATCGTCACACGACGACGGGTCGCGGTGATGGTGTTGAGTCGTCGCCCCTCGTAATGCGGCTTCGGCTTCGGCCGGGCTAGACGTGGAGGAGGCACGTGAAAAGGAAAAGCGCCTTGCCTGTCGGAGAACTGGACTGACCAGAAAATCGGTAACAAGCGACGTCATTGGTTAACCTATGTACCCGGCTATTTAGGTTACCGTCGGACAGGATTGTTGTACATGGATATATAGGTATGGGCGTATACAAACTGTTTTTCTGGTTTTATGAAATCATGGCCAGCTACAGGAATACCATGCCATCGGACAGACCAAGTGACTAAGTTTAAGTAGGAGAGGATACGGGCGTTAGGTAAGTGGCCAAGGATGAGGATACAAAGACTTCGGAGACGTCTCTGAACACCGAGATTTCTGAGGATTTATTTGAAGATGCGGCGGGCAAGCACATGGATCGCTCCTGTTGTTGCAGCTAAACTAGTAGGAGGTAAAAGCAGTAGGTTGTCCAAGTTTGGTAGGTCAGGTCACTTTATGCCAGGCGCTTACGTTGTTAAAAGTGACATCAACACCCCTACTCCTGAAGCGGCGACAAAGTATCTTCAATTTATTTTACTGTGTTCAAAGGACGGTGTCATCCCCGCTCTCAAATGCCATAGTACACCCCACTTGCTGCGGCAATAGTAAGGTGGCGCTTGCTTTGCAGGGTAGTGCCCCCGATCAGCCCGCCACTAGCACAGATAAATCCACTTTGAAATGTACATTTGTGTCTATGAACAGGTAAAAATCTCATAATAAAAGGACGTACTACCTACCGCCAAGCGGCTAGAACAAATCTTTGGGTGCGCTCATCTTTAAATAATAAAGCCGACACGGACACATGTGAAATAGGTAACACACCGCTCGGCCTTGCCGCTGGTTATCGGGGCGACCAGTTGCCAGTCTTGGTATCTTGGTATCTTGGTATCTTTGCCTCTTTCTCAATGCTATGTACATGTAGGTTACATACTTTGCTTGTGATTCGTTAAGCAGCACAGAGAGATGGATAGATCCCATATCATATAAAGCGTTTCGGGTTTCTAAGAGAAGAGCTTGGATGTTGGATTTGCCTTCACTTTGGAGTTTAGAGCCTGTCGTCAGGAGGGGGATACGAACTTACCTAACATAGTCCGGATGTTTTGTGCGACCATTCTAGATGCTCCGGGCTTTCTAGCGCGAATAAGTTGTCTTTCCTCCTTTTAATTAAGTTGTGAAACCGATCTTAGATTTGAGATATCGAAAGTCTCAGAGGCTCGGTGCGGATCCATTGTTTTCATAGCCCTTCTTTTGAACTTGCTGTTTGATACTCTCGGTTAAGCCCTTGTTGTCCTCTTCCATTGGGGGATTCCCGGGCGAGGAAACGAGATGTGATAGGTAGTGCAGGCCTTGTACAGCAGTGGCCCGACGCCAAGCAGGAATGTCTTCTCCGAGCTCACGCGCCTTGGATTTTTGATCAGAAGAGCCTGAAGCGTTACGGGAGAGAGTAGTGTCTAGCCAGAAGTGCTTGAAAATCTGCCTTGGTCCGGAAGTCTTCAAAACACCTATTGATGGTAAGTAAGCTGTTGGGATACTTCTCACGCCATGTCTGGCGGCAAAAGGGGTGTTGGATAATTGTATTGACCGTAGGTTGAATCTAACCTTGGGACTTGGAGGTGAAATATAAAGCCACGGCCAAAGGGGTGAATGGCGTTGAATAGGGGGGTTATGGCCATGTGGGATGAATTCTTGTTGTTATTCTGATTACTTGAAATACGTGTGAGACCTAATTTTCCGTTTTTTATTCACCTTCTCGCTTGCCGGGCGCGACATATTACTCGTACAACTTACAAGTATCGAGAGACGTGCTAGAGCGGCGCATTTTTCTTTTGCCAAAGAAGGCACACCTTTAATGGACACTCTTGTTATCAGATGACCTATCTAAAGAAATAGCCAACCCCGAAAGCCTTGGTGATACATAACTATTAGAGCGAAAACTAAAGTGCAGAATGAAAGTCCAAAGTCATGTTAAACGAGCCTAGTGTCCTAGCTCGCCAAGTTTCATTCAGCATCCATATCCAGATCCTTCTCCAAAGCGGTCTTCTCTCGAGCCTTAAAGACCAGATAAGGGCCGTCGTGACTCGAATTGAAGCCGTCGTGAGTGCAAAACTCATGCGGCCTACCCCGGTCTCGACCCTCCCCGACGGCACCGAGCGGGCCCGAGGCCGGTTCGAAGTCGAAGTACCACAGCGTCTTAGCTACAACCAGAGAGGTTTCGAGATACGCCAACGGCTTACCCACGCAGTTGCGCGGTCCAATAGAGAAGGCAGCAAAGGCTTCTCGCATCGGATTCTTAAACTCGCCAACGGCCGCGGTTGTCTGCGAACCGGCCCCGGAAGGCAAAAGCCAACGCTCAGGCTTAAACGCGAATGGCTGGGGGAAGATGTCGGCATTGTGGCTCAGTGCATAGACGTTTACGCCGAACAGCGTTCCCCTGGGAATATGGTGGCCGTCTATAGTCAGGGGTTCCTTATCCGTGGCGACTTGTTGCCGCCACAGGTTCGCCGAAATAGGGGGAGACATACGGAGGGACTCGTCGATACAGGCGCGGAGGTAGTGGCAGCTCGCCAGCAGCGGACCGCCCGTGATGTCCCTGCCACTTAAAAACGTAGACCGTATCTCTTCAGCCAGACGCTCGTAGCAGGCGGGGTTACGTGATAGGTAGAAGAATACGGACGTCATTGCCGTAGCTACCGTGTCCCCGCCTGCCACGAGAAAAACCATGGCCTCTTTCCAGATGGCGCTGTCGCGCGTCTTGGGCGCCTCGCTAGGAAGAGCATCGGCGACGAAGGAGAACAAGTCGGGCTTTCCGTGAGTGTCCAGGGCGAGACGGGATCGCACCATTTTTTCCAGAAGGCGGGTGAACTTCTCGCGCGTTGCGTAGAATGCATAATCGAAGACCCTATTCGTGTGGACATTATGAAAAGCCGGGAAATGGAGTGAGATGTTGCTGACGAAGAAACCCATAGTGATGGATTTCGCGAAGAAACGGTTCTCCTCACTCGTCTGCGTGCGAAGGTCATAGCCCAAGGCGAGCTCCCCCACTACGTCAATGGCTAGATAGCTCATTTTCCGGGTCATATTGACGGGCTCGTTTAGGGAGCCGAGGAGCTGTTTAAGGTAGACGTCGATGTGGGGGAGCAGAGTGGGCATGAACGACTTCGTTGCCTTTTCAGAAAAGGGCTGGGCAACAACCTTCCGCTTGGCGCGGTGCAGGTCTCGGTCGATAGTGTTGAAGACACTGTAGACTCCATTCCGAGTAATGAGCTCGTACACGGAGGCCTTGGTTATACGGTCATCTTCATGGTAAATTGCTTTGAGGAATAACAGCTCAGTATCTAAGCTGAGCAAAGTTGCCGGTTCTATGTAAGGGTCTAATTCATGATACCTAACTTACTTCTGAAAGCAGTAGCTGTATTGAACAATATCCTATTCGGTCCCAGCCTAATGATGGGTCCTTAATTAAATCAGCATTTAGGGGGTATTCACTATCTAGGTAGATGCGGTATGTGAAACATTGCCATACATACCGTATTTCTCATGAAGTGAGTATGCTGTCAAATGTAAGCGCTTTCGTGCAGCAAGTACGCCAGCATAAGCACTGGTCAACTTTGCAAGAAGAGGTCCTGGATAGCCACGAAGTGGGTGGAATAAGAGACGATATGATAAGATTAGAGGTACCTAATAACAGTAAGCACGGCGGGAAACGGTTGACACTCATATTTCGGGTTTTAGCTATCAGTTGCATGTCCTTACAAATAATACCAAAGCGTACGCTACATAGGTCGTAGCGATGTGGACGATCTCGGGAATTAGCATTTCGAACGTGGAAGAGGAAGCAACGCAAATGGACGAGAGATGTGAGTAGTAGTAGTAGTAGTAGTAGTGATATTATCGGTGAGCGGGCCGTATACCGCAAATGATACCAGAGATGTAAAAAGGCCTGGGAAGAGATGACCCTTTCTTCTTTGTATTGATAGCCTGAGAGAGACTTGTATAAACAGAAGAGGTTATTGAAGCTTGGATTTCATATGCAGTAGGTAGTAGATCATCTGAAGCGGTAAGTAGGTCATTTGTTACAAGTCGGAAAGTTGGCGGAAGGGGGTGGTTTATACGCAGGTCTTCAAAGGACCTACATATGGGAGGTAAGGTAGTAGTACAGTTGCCGGCACACTTACCCCAACCCTGTATGCTGCTTTACATTGGCTTGTAACTCAGTCGTCCGAGGACTTTGCCGCACTACCGCTTAGCTCTTGCCTGTTGTAATACTACATATAAATGAAACCGCGTAGGAAACGTAAGCCTACGTTCATTCGTAGGTACCCAACTCATGTACTTACATGTCTGTCTGTTATTATGATGCCCAGGTAAGTGAGATAATCTACCTAGAACTTGGGTTGATATTTCTAAAGACAAGCTTGGGCCCAATGCGTGCAAAATAAACCAGTTTCGTATATCAGGGAGACTACAAATTGTGTTGCAGTTCGTCATTTTAGTCAACGTCGCACCTACCTACTTCCGCAGTCTCCAAGCAGCGTGCAAAAAGAAAGAGACATGAGACTACCTATACCAACGCTTCACGTCTAATCTAAGAATAGTGCAAAGAGAGAGTAATAATCCATTTCCGACAACCCTGTTTCTAGAAACATGCCCGTTTACTTTCTTGCTTAGAGGTGTCACTAAAATCCCAAAAGAAAATCGGCAATCATGTCCAACTTAAAACGGTATATCTCCCTCGAGCAACCGTCAACAACATCGTCTTCACTCTAGCACTCCTCTTAAACGGCGCTGATGACTCGAATCACCACCGACACCGGCTTGTGTTATCATTCACCCGTGGATCCGGCCCTATCTTTCTTTAGACTTCCTTTCCGTCATTTCCACCGTTACCAGTTATTGTCTTTGAGGGCCCCGTGTCGTCCTTCCACTGCATTGTTCTCTCGTCCAAATACAGCTTCGAAGCCTCATTCCAGGCTTGACGAACCAGCCTCTCCTTCTCCTCATCACGCGGCACAACAGTAGCACGAAACGGGCGCGGCATCACGAACATACCCCCCTGCAGGTCCTCTGGACCAGGGATGGGGATCTCAGCACCCGAGTCAATGTCCACGACCCGCTTGAAGTTGAAACCCCATAGCAGCCGTGATATGGCTAAGAATAATGACCGTTCCGCGATGAAAATTCCCTGGCATAAGCGCCGGCCTGCGCCAAACGCGAAGTGATCACGCTTGGTAACGTCAGCGTTCGTCGCTGATTGTGCGGCTGTCTCATCGTCATGAATCCATCGCGTCGGATCAAAATCCCACGGGTTTGGATAGCGATCGGGGTCGTGGTGAATGGCACTATATCTCGGTTGTTAGTTTGTGTAGGGGAACATTCCTTGTGCTGAACTCCCGAGTCTGCCTGCACCGCCTGTGCGAAGGAAACGAATAGAAGAACTAACCGAACATTACATATTACAGTAGCCCCCTTTGGTAGCTTGTAGCCCATATACTCATCGTCAGTGGTCAAGGCATGCGGGATCCCGAGCGGACCGGCGGGTAGCCAGCGCAACACTTCTTTGACGCACCCTCTAACGTAGGACAAATTTGTCCAATCAGACAAGTCAGGTATACGATCCCCGCACACGCGGTCAAGCTCGGTCTGTGCGGTCTTGACAACATTAGGGAAGAGGACCATAGCTTTTACAAAGCCCGTGAGCGTCTCAACAGTCGAGCCGAGTCCGCCCTGAAGCAAGGAACCACAAGTATACGCGGCCTCGACGTCCGACAGCCCTTCTTCCTCTTGCACCCGTACCATTTCGCGGCAGAAACAAGGCTATAGTGTCAGGACGTGTCTCTGAAAGGAACATGGTGCTTATTACTTACCGGAGCCGTGTCTTCTCGGGTTTTCTTTTTCAGGTCTTGGTATAACTGCATAAAATTCTCCCGTTCCGCCTGGTGATAACCTCTGGCTAGTTTTTTTGCAGGTAGTAAGGGGTCAGGTAGGAGCCTTAGCAGTGGATACATATCTAACAACGTTGCTGCCTGCAGAATATGAGAAGAAAACGCATCGTAGTCAGTAAGAGGGGTCTAGGATCAGCCTTGGTGACGGCATCTCCCATGGGATCCCCATGGGCCATCGTTCACTTGGACGTTTTTTGTTGTGACACTTACTGAAGAAAAACATATTTCCGAAAAGCGATCAAATGACTGACATGCAAATGTAAGTAGAATGCACCAGAGGCCAAAACAGCAACAATCAAAAACCTGTGCAGAGGTTTTCCAAAGGTGGAAACGTAAGATTACTGACAAGGAACAAGGCCTTATGTATCGAATTATTGTGCGCGAGAACGCGTGACCCGTAAACAATCCGTGCCGTCACTGACGTCGTGAAGCGTTTGAAATGGTCGATAAATAGCTCAGGCCGCTCCAAAAAGTCAACGAGCATGGCCTTGTTCTCGAGATCCTGGTATAGAGCATACACTCTGGACACTTTCTCATTCAAATGCAAGCGGCCAAGCCTGCGGTTCCTCTTGAAAGTCTTGCCGTCTTTCTTTTTTTCCTCCCACGTAGACTAGTATTAGCGCCCACTGGCTCGAAGAACAGGAGTAAGGGACTCGTTTATCGTACAATCAGAAAAGAACGCATGCCGCCACTAAAGACAGTCTGCGCAAGGTATGCGTCTGGCCTCGACGAGTAGATAGCACCCCGTTTATCGAGCAGGTCCCTGACGACCCAGTCCTTGTTGAGCACAATCCATACCTGAGTGCCTAGGATAACAGAGTAGATAGGGCCATATTTCCGAGCCCATTCCTCGAATTTCTGTCCTGTTTCCCCGGGCTTACTTGGCATCAGGTGGAGGTTGCCGATGATGGGTAGTGTTGGCGGGCCTGGCGGGAAGCCTCTGGGCCTCCTACCAAGCGGGAGGATTGACAAAAGATATATGAGTGTAACCGACAGCACGGCAGTCAAAGTAATGAGACCGTATGGTGGCGCCATAAGGGTTTGGGCTTAAAAGTTAACACTATAGCAGGAGCTGTAATATGGTATTGGTCTAGTGGTACGGTGTGCGATGTATGTCTTGCACAAGCAGCGACGTATGATGGCAGAGCAGAGGGGTTACTACCTAATATACGCTCCCGTCTTGGGGTCAAAGATCGAAAGTAACTACCTCTATGCCATATGGTAGGGATCCTGCCATTTGGGCAAAAGATAGGGCAGACAACCAACTCGATCGACATTGCAATGCGCAGTGCTTTCGTGGCACAAGCCTTGAATAATGACCGTTCTAAATTTTCGGCTGCATTCCATATACTCACGTCATCATAGATTGCAACGGATAGTCACAACAAGTTAATTTGTCACAGTTCACACTGCTGGGGCTGGGGGTCCAGAAATGACTTATTGTTATTGCACAAGGTAGAAGGGTTCTTGACTACTTAAGTACCTAGGTTAGGATAAATATTTCCTGTCTCTAGGCACTTATAAAGGAAAGGTTGCGGTCTGTGCTTATGATCAGTGCGTACCGGGGCCATATCGGAACCGTGACAAAATTCTAAAATTCTACGTTTCCGTATCCCCTCGAAGTACCTAAATTCACTACGTTTGGCTCTTGATACCGTATTAAAGCATCAGTGGTTACTCTAACACTACTGTACCCAATAGACGATATCCTATATTCATGGATATTGCGTCGGCAACGCATTACTGAAACCGAAAACATTGTTGGGGTCCCATTTCTTTTTCAACGCAGCCAGTTTGGGCAGTTGCGCCTTGCCATAAACCTGCGCTAGTGATTCATCACCATGAACATAGTTCACGTAGACGGCGAGATCAGGATATCCCGATGTTGCAACAAAGTCTCCGCGAAGCTCGGCCCCGACCTTGTCGCCGGCCTCACCTGCGTCGACCATAATAATCAGCCTAGAACAAAGGAGTGATCGTCAGCAAAATTGCTTAAAATGACAGATTGTGCAACTTCTGTGTCTTGTACGTCTGTGTGACTTCTACGTGTACGATAGATTGAGCTAATGGGGCCTGTCGATTGGTCCAAAAAGAGGAGGAGAGAGATTGAGAGGCACCTACAGGGAGGCTATAGTGTCGCGCCAGGGGTAGGCTGTAGCTGAGTCTGGGACGGCCCTGGCTGCAGCATTGGGAAACATTTCAAGTGTAAGTATAGATTGACGGCCACCAGGATTGTCGGAATAAAACCGAGTCATCTTCTCCACGGCTGTCTGATAGGTGGACGGCGACATGGCCCGCATGTTGACACCGTAAATGCTTGCTGATCGACCCTCCATACAGGTTGCGGAGTCTGTCCCAAGCATTACAGTATTCACAAGTTGATTCCAAGGCACGACATTGGTCGAGACTATGGGTGGGTTCAGATCTAAAATTGGTGCTATGGCCTTGAGCGCTTCAGCCTTGGGCCCAAAATAGGCCCAGTTGGCCAATAATTCAGTCTTGTCGTTGCACCATTGTTAGCCCCTTTCCTAAAGGTATGAGTAGTTGGGCAAAGACAAGCCCAAGGTTGGTGGGGGCATGGTAACCTCGGACGTGAAGAGGGACGGACGGAAGATTCAGAAATGCGACTCACAGCACCGGATGTCGTATTATACATTACAAGCGTTTCCGCTGCTAGGTTATAAGGTAGAGAGCCATTATAGGACTCTACGACGGTGTCAAAATAAGCAGCGGTCATGTTGGCAGGGATGATGACATCTACGCTCGTGACCAGGCCGTCGTAGCCGTCACTGGCGGGAATTCTGTGCAGCTTGTATGTAGCTGATGTGACAACTCCAAAGTTTGCTCCGGCGCCACGAATTGCCCAGAATAGGTCGGCATTAGAGGTTTCTGACACTTCTAGAATGCGGGCATCAGCTGTAACTAATCGGACAGATTGTAGAGCGTCAAGCACAAGGCCGTACCGGCCTTCGTCACGGCCGACTCCGGCACCCAGAGTAGAGCCAAGCATGCCCGGGCATTGTGAAGTCACAGTCTCTGCACAATACGTATTAGGTTAGCTACCTTATGCAGGACTCGGCCAGTAGCAATATGACGACAAGGGAAGAGAAGCGATATGTGGAAGGAAGTCAAGTTCGAGCCAGGACTTACGGAGCTCGAACCCGGCATTGTATACAGGGTCGAAGACCTCGCTCACACGCGCTCCTCCGCCAATGGTAACAGTCTCGGCTGTCTGGTTAACATGAACCGAATTCAACTTGCTCAAGTCGATAGCCAGCCCATTCTTCAATTTGGAGAGTGTGGTGGTGTACCCATGTCTCCCACCAGTAGCAAGAAAGGGGATGTTGTAGGTTGTTGCTAGTTGCACCTGCTGCAGTGTCAGAGGCTAGGCGCCGGGAACGAATCAACGTTGTGACGTACACTCTTGACAACATCGGCTTCGTTGCCCGGGCTAATGGCTGCTAAGTACGTAGGTGGGGCATATACGTCCCACCGTAGCGTAGCATTCGCAAACCTTTCGCTACCGGGGAAAGACACTGTGGTTGTGGAAGCCCATTTGTTACTTGGGCTGGTAAGAATGGCTCCGAGGTCTTGCGCATTGCCTGGTGAGATACCGCAGATCGTTAGCCATATCGTAAGTAAGGCAGTCAGGGAGGTATGATGATCATAGTGTCGCAGCTGCATCTTGGAAGTTCCGCAGTTCGGTAAAGTGGTGCTTCTAAGGTGAGAAAGAAGAAAACCGGGCGGATTCTCATCCTTTTTAACACAACGGCGTCTTAGATATTTTTATAACAGTGTGTGGACTGACACATTCCCAAGCATATTCTCCTAGGTTACTACTTGCAACTTCAGCCCGCCCCAGCCATTTACCAATATTAGCAAAGCAGAATAGGGGCTGAACGAAAGCATGGCCACCATGCAGGCATAAGGAGTGAGAGCCATGACGAAAATACTGTGATTGCTGAGGAGCTGCAGATGCGGGCTAGCAGGACATGAACGGCGAGGCTCTGAAGTTATAAAGTCGGCCCCCAACGTTACTGCGGTTGCGTGGTACCGTTGGGCCATTAAGCGGAAGGAATCGCGGAATGGAACTGTTTGTAGCCGGGTAATTCCCGACTTTTGTAAGCAAGGCTTTTGTAGGGTGTAGCGTTCATAGACTCCTTCCCCTGTTTCTTCTTGTATTTGCCCTTCCTAGGCTGGCTTGTCGGTGCCAGGGAGGAACGAGGTAGAGGTTGTGTCTCTTCCTCCTTCCCTTCTTCTTTCCGCCGCATCTAGACCAATAGTAACAGGGGCTCCACTATCTCCAACTCGTTCTCCCACTCCTCGGTAGTATCCTTTGTTCTTCCTCCCTCCCTCTCGCTTCCTCTTCCTACCTAGGTCGCTGTGCCGCTATTCATGGTCGAGCTCTCTTTGTTAGCAGCACCCCCCCTCCATGAAGTGATATTTGCATTAACAGGGCTCCACTGGGTGAGAAACAATTTCAGGAGGGATAAGTAGGAATGGCGGGATCCCTATTTTAATCCGGTTGATCTGTGTAGTTGCATTGCCTATAGTCCTATAAGTTTTGGCCAATCATCAACGAATATAACCCTGACAAGCTGCATGCGTCAGGCTGCAGGCACGATGGGTACACCCAGCAAAAGCCTACCGAGTTTAACTTGGAAAAGTGTCGGAGCAATTAATACACTTCGCTTCGGCAGCTTTGGCGCCCCTAATTAACGTGCAAATAGAGGCTGCCTAATAACAGGCCTTGGAACATCCCAACTTACCTACGAGTAGTTCCAGTAATGATGGGTTCATAGCGGACTTTGTTCTGCACACAAAGATTTCGCAGCTAGTCCTTTTACTCCTGATAACAATCGTCCGGCATTTGCAGTTCCCACGCGATAAGCAAGCATGGCTCAGCCCATTGTATTTGACATCACGCCCGAAAAGGAAGCGAGCAAGCTCCAATTTTTACGGCGGCAGTTCTCCGCAGGGGCATCTCCGTTATCACGACGGGATGTTGACTTAAGCGGGAAGACGGCCATTGTGACCGGGGCCAACGGCGGTATCGGCCTGGACTGCTCGCAGCAGCTGCTTGAGCTCGGTCTTACCAAGCTCATCCTTGCAGTCCGTAACGAGGTCAAAGGCGAAGCTGCCCGCGAGTCCCTCATGAGAACGAAAACGCTTGCGTCTAACGTCATTATCGAAGTTTGGAAACTCGATTATGCGTCCTATGACTCTGTAACCGCCTTTGCGCAGCGAGCCGATCAGCTCGGCCAACTCGACATCGCAATCCTCAATGCGGGCGTTCACCGTGTCTCGTTTGAACTAAACCCGACGACCGGCCACGAAGAGAATCTACAAACTAACTATTTATCAACTGTCCTATTAATGCTACTACTACTAAAGACCTTCAAAAAGGCGGAATCCACGGCAAACCTATCTAACCATTCTCCGGGGCGCATTGTTCTCGTTTCGTCCGATACGGCTGCGTGGACCAAGTTCACACAAAGGGATAAGGATCCGCTGTTGGCGGCCTTTGATGAGAAACCCGTCAAGTTCGACAATTACGACAGCTATGCCACCTCCAAGCTCCTAGGGCAACTGTTCATTACCGAGTTGGCCAGGCGTGTGCCGCCGTCAGTGGCCGTAATCAACTGTGCCAACCCAGGTCTCTGCTACTCGAAGCTTCAACGCGAGCTTGGTCTCTTCCCAGACGTAGTGATACGCCTCTTCGGCAGGTCGACGGCTGTGGGTGCACGTACCCTTATGCATGCTGCCGTTAAGCTGGATGATAGTTCGCATGGGCAGTATGTTGAAGATGGCTATCTCAGACCGCAAGTTTTCTCCCTTTCTATCTTCTTCTCCTCTCCGCTTTTGGGCCGATTGTTTTCCCTGTGCTTGTATGTTCGTAGCGGCTAGACCATCGGCGAGACTAACATAAGTGCGCAACCCTACAGAATGGCACCTTTTGTATACTCCAAGGATGCTGTCCAGGTCGTCCAACGCCTATGGAAGGAAACCATGGAAGAACTTGCATTTGCAGGGGTTCAAGATATTGTGGATGGCTTAGGCCGAGTTTAGATTTGTTTTCGTTATCACTGTCAACAGATGCAGGTTAGACTAGTTCCTTAGGTTAGCCTAGAGTAGCCTAGAGTAGCCAAGTGTCGGGCAGCTGCGATCATCTCGTACGCGTATAACACGCCCGGGTTTGCAGAGGGTACCAACCAAAAGTAGGTAGGCACCCTTTCAACGCGAAGGCATTTTTGGAAAAGAGGGTACGGTAAGCTGCGATTCCCATCATGAATCAAGGGGCTTAAATACACTCAAATGACTCAATCCTAGCACTCAAATTCTTGGGGATCTTCGGACTTCCCCTCCTATTCCTATATATATACACTGTGTCGCGCCAACTTACCTCGGCATAAATGTAAGTTTACCCTTTACTCCCACGGATGTTGACGTTGGTGTTCTTCCGATGCAATGGTTGGATCAAACCCATGATGCTCCTTAGTCCGGAACTCCGTGCTGCGGACGATGTTGTTCCCCAGCTCAAGATCATGCCGTCTCATCTTAGCACTAGGCACCTCGGTAAGGGGTACAAGATGGCTCTCGGAGCCGGACACCACTATATGCCAGCGGTTTCTGCCAACTTCATCAGGCGGTGGAATGCCAGAGGAGTTCTTCTTGAGGGACTGCTCGGACGAACGGTACCGCCCTGCCGACACCAAGTTTAACCAGGAGCGCGACGAGAATAGACTGGGCAACTTGATGGCGGAAAATGCCTTGGGTATGGCGGGAACGCAAAGAACCAATATGGCAGCGGCCCCTTCGCCGCTGGCCGTCAGCTGCACAGAGGACAGATGGTAAGCGACATCGGAGCTTCCAGCACGCTCCACGGTGTAATAAAGCCGCACGATGCTAGCTGTGCATGCAGCCAGTCCCAAGGCGAAAACCACCGAGATGCCGAGCTTTCGACGCCAAGACATATTAAGTGTCCATATGACGCGTTGCGGGATGAACAGAATGATGATATCGGTCGAGAAAGCGAACACGGCGGCTGACAAGCTGGTATAAGCCGTATTGATCCGGCAATGACCCTCTATAGTGCGGTTCCAAAGGTATTCGTATGGTTCGCACGACAGGTTCACCAAGATCAACTCGGCAGTGCAGAAGATCAAGTTGGACCAGATGATGAAGTGACAGGCCCAGAAGAACAAGTTCCGCCGGTTACCACCATCGGGGAGAAATATGCTGATCCATTCTAGTAAAATGGCTGTCTTGATCGCGATGTAGAAGCCCAAGAAGAGGCACGTCGTGATGATGGCGACCTGTCTGAAAGTCAACGTGATGTCGGGGAACTCGAATTCCGAAACACTTTCCCCCCTATTGCTTGAGAGAGAGGGGTGTTCTCAAGGGAAACTTACATGAAGAAATTCTGTTAAGCCTCCGATGGTCAAGTCCCAAAGGTGGACAAACCAGCCCGGATAGTTAAGAAGCCGGAAGTAAAGTACCATCAGGGCAAGGTAGAGACCGTATGCTGCCACAAGAAAAAAGTCCTGCACCTGCACTTTGCGCACAATAAAACACCTGGTGTATATGCGGAGCACTACGGCGATGGACGCAAGGGCAAGACAGAAGGTCAGAATTCCCAAGGTTAGTGCATTTTTGTTGGGCGGGTCGTCGAAATTCGGGACCACCCCGTCCGGCGGCTTTCCAGCCGGCTGGTCCATAATATTGAATGCCGGCATTCTGCACCAATTCAACTATTGTCGGACGGCGATCTCTTTGGTACTGAGCAAATCGAATATATACAGACGCGACCACGAGGGGACTATGAGTTTCTCGAGACTAATGTGGTCAAGTGCAAGTAGGGAGTTTAACAGGACGTCTTTCCATCTGTCTTAGTAGGTGAGAAATAGTCTTTGACATATCAGATAGCATGTAACTCCCAGCCTTGGGGGATTCAAAGGTTGGACACCATCTTCCTTCGCAATGGATTGGCTACTACGCGTAGGTAGCCCAGGGCAGAGATGATCGAGGCCTACATATGCAAGTAATACTACTTAGGTACCTAACATGTATGCCTAAAAATAAAAAAAGGGGGGGTTGAAAGCCAGGTAGGTAGCGGAGCGGAATTTTCCGTGTTGTAACTTGGCGTTATTCGTAAGCTCGCTTGTAGTTCAATGTTCCAGATAATGCTCCCAGACAATCCCTTGTTGCTTTCATGATTACGGCAAGCCTTGAGAGTACAAAAAGACAGAGACGCCCCCCCTCCCTAATCTTTAGGGTGGGGTCCAGAGTTCTCTCCGTTCATGTCCATGTCAGTGTCAATGTCCCCTTCAGACAAGGGCAAGGACAGTGCCTGTTGCGCCAGCTGCATCATTTAATTACGGAATAAAGCTTATCTTTACATATTGAATGACAACATCAATATGCAGTCTGAAGCTTATACTGGTTCAAAAAAATGACCACGGCTTGTGCTGCCTCTCCTGGCGCATTCGTTTAACCACCATCTGATTGGGTAATCAACCGTGGTATCATCTACTGCGCCGCCGGTGAGTATACTTTCTATGCTGACATGGAGGGTATAGCTGTTGGCTGTATTTGATTGGCCGCGCGGCTGGAAAAACATCTTTTTGGTTGTCACCATTGCATGGTGGATTATGTACCTATTTTTCTTAGGTTACCTCCATATGGTGACCACAGGGTGGGAAAATGGTAGCAGGTGGTTGCAGACGATTGGAGACAAAAAGTAGAAGTCCCAATAGGGGGGGGGGGGGGGGGGATACCTAACATCTCGACTCTTGAGGTTTGGGATTCGGGACTCCCTACTCGTATTCCCCTATCTGTATTTGAACCAATTGCTTATCGTGGAATCGAAGCCTTCGTGCGATTATTAGTAGGGTATGCATGATATCCGAACCGGTGACTCGCAGTTTACGGACCATTAGTATTGCATGGTGCCTTTTGACTATTAAGTGAATGGAGAAGTCGAATACATATTGCGTAGTAACAAACAAGGTTAATGTAGATAGGGAAGCAGGAAATATAAAACCGCCAGCGAACCACTTGAGTTCAGGAAAAAGGGATGCCTCACAAGACTAACTACATAGTTCACAGCACACGCACGCAATACGTTTATACACACCAAACGTTCTTGGCCAAACTTTTATCCGCCGCTCTGGACTCTGAAGTACCATGAATATCGATGGATATGCGCTTGTGGTTGGTGGAGGTATGGAGTCGTGTCCCCCGGGCTGCAATGACATTCACCTTGCCATTATTAGATGCTGACTGACTCTGTGCGGAAGGTAGGGAGCGGGATAGGCGAAGCGTGTGCATTGAGCTTTGCAAAACAAGGGGCTGCAGGGGTCATGGTAGCCGATCTGAACCTTGAGGCAGCGCAAACTGTCGCAGCCGCGTGTAAGGCTGCTGCTACCAAAACTAATCCGGCGATTCGAGTCGAGGCTGTTCACGTCGATGTAACAGACGAGGAGTCGGTGAGACGTGCTACAACGCTCACTGCGGAAATATTCGGGCGCATTGACTACTGCGTCACTAATGCTGGTGTGAGTGTCACCCGGATTCTAAGGATACTACTAGGTTGGGTACATGGTTGTTGTAGAAGTGCTGATTCGCTGTTCAGATTGGGGTACAGGTTGCACAAGAGGTAGCCGACGCGGACGCAGCTGAATTCAGCCGTTTCTTGAACGTCAATGTAACAGGAACCCTCCTAGTCACGCGCGATGTGTCGGCCATCATGAAGAAGCAAGAACCACGACCGCTAGACCCGGCATGCGCGGAACGGGGAGTTGGCCGTGGTTCCATTGTTAACATGGGCTCGTTGGCTTCGTATGTGCCGCAGCCTGGCATGGTTCAGTATACGGCGTCGAAGCATGCGGTCCTGGGCATTAGCAGGAATGCCGGTGAGTGGATACGGATTCAAAGGCCGAGGAGCCGGTGATAAGCAACTGATGTGTAAACCTTACAAGCGCCGCCGATGTGGGGGCGATCGGTGTAAGAAAGTACCAAGCAAGGCTGGGAATGCTAACTGAGGATCTGAACATACAGCACTCGATAACGCCTCGTACGGCATACGAGTCAATTGTGTCTGCCCTTCGTGGGTCGATACACCGATGGTTCAACGGGCCGTCAAGCAAGTCCCCGGCCTTGATACGATGATCAAGGCCGCCGTGCCATTCAGGCGCTTGGCGAGACCCGCCGAGGTGGCGGATACAGTCATATTTCTGTGTAGTCCACGGTCAAGTTATGTGACAGGGAGCAGCTTCGTCGTCGATGGCGGTACAGCCTTGCGAGGTATGTTATGAAGGGAGATAGACGACCGTGCAGGAAAGCGGGTCGACGATAGGAACTTATTGGACATAATCCGGGTTTCGTGGTATAAAAAGGTGTGGTGAGCCCAAGCGAATCCCCAATAAAGTGGAGCGAGGCACGATTAGGTAGCATGTAGGTAGCCTGTAGGTAGCCTGTAGGAGCTGCAAGCTGCGAGCACCTTGGAGGATTCAATACAACCCACCTCATACTTATTAACATCGCATCTGTTTCCCATGCATACGCCATACGCAGCCTTCCATTTGTTTCAGAGGGGGGGGGATGAGATGGCAAATTCCTATCACTGCCGTACACGGCAGATTCCAATCGTAATTTTTCTCGCTTGTCACTAGGTACTTAGTATTCTATATCTCTTAACAATCTCGGTAATCGCGAGTTGAAATATGTCAAATCAGTTCACAGGGCCAGCAAAACGGTAGTCTAGAAACGCGCAAATATGGCGACCTCGGAAAAGATGGCTGCTGAACCCGGTGCGACCAGTACCACCACAGCCAGTATGTCGTCAAATGATCCCCTCATGTTCCTTCGGGGGGCCGGGTACATCTCCCAGGGGTTTCCGGCACCTGGGCTTCGGCGGACCGTACGGCACATTACAGGCCACAACGCTGATGGCCAGGCCATTTTCCTATCAACTGACTGTGGCGACCACCACCGTATTGTCGGCGATGGACAGGCGTTGGGCAACATCATGTACTCGACGACTGAGACGCCTGTCGATATGAAGGACGATAAAGACCTGAAGCATGCAAAGGACCACGAAGTAAGTAAGCATGACATACCTACATACCTACAGGCTACCTACAGCACCTGTCCTGTTCGGTACCTATCTAAAAGTACTTAGCTATTGCATACGTACTTAGCTAACGTGACGACCAAAAAGCCCCCTTTGCATTACCAAAATGGGTCAGTGCTGCGCATGATAGACTTCTCGCCAGGCTTGTTGTCGCCCATGCACAGGGCCGTATCTCTCGATTACGGTGTAGTGCTCGAGGGCGAGTTCGAGCTGATCCTCGATTCGGGCGAGACGCGAATCATGCGTCAGGGCGACGTTAGTATTAACCGCGGTGGCGCTCATGCCTGGCGAAACATTACGGGTAACGGCACATTGCCCGGTCGCATGCTATACGTTCTTATTGACTCCAAGCCTGTGATCACGGCCAAAGGCGAGGAGCTTGGCGAGTTCCTGGCCGAGCTTGGTCCTTATTACGAAAGAGATGGAGGGAAAGAGTGAAAGACGGACACCCCATGATCAAGTATATATATATATATATATATATAAATATTTGTATTTCTGGAATTAGTTGTCACAGCACGTTGGTACTATAGCAAACTGATAGCGTCAAGGACGCATTAGCTATTTGTCCCGCTGTCCCGTCAGGTATCTACTTTCGACAAAGTTTTCCAAGTCCAAACATCTTCCAGAATATTTGATCCTGCGACAATATTAAATCACGCAAGCCCAAGAAGGTCAAAGGAATGGCGTCAACCGTACCCAGATAGTACGCCAGGCCAATGCAGTAAGTATGCGGACCGAAAGAGTACTTTTACCGTACCAGAACCACGCCGGCGGGGATCGCTTCAGACTCTGAGCGACAACGTTCTTGGCGTACACGAAACGATCAGTGGTGTCTGTTTCGAGCATGTGAGATCTTTCCATCCGAATACTGGGAGAAGAAGAGAATCCGATTACCTGGCGTTCTGTGAACATGCTGCCTGAACTCGGTAGCCAGCGGGCTAAAGTAGGAATCTGGACCATAAGAGATTGTTAGGTACCTACCCATTCTAGGGGCAAAATGAGGAGAGAAAAGAACAGACCTGGTGGGAGCTCTCTTCCGAGATCTCTTTTGAGGATATTGGTGCCGACCTCTCCGGATATTATCTGGATCCACGCATTAGTATGGGCAGAAGGAAGGGGGGAGGCTTTACAGCGAGCGCTTTACTGTGAGTACTTTGACGCTGGGTTGATGAGTACCGTAATGAAGCATCAAGTTATAACCAATGTGGCCGCAGGAACTCACCCGAACGGTGCCATCTCAACTCTTAAAGTGTTTGACCAGTGCTGGAGGGCAGCCTTGGAGGCATTATACGAGGCACCATAGACATACGGGACAATGCCGCCTATAGAGCTGATGTTGACAATGGTCCCAACCGCTTCGATTAGCATCCCGTGGAAATGGTGAACCATACGCATCGGGCCAAAGACATTGACGTCAAACATCCGCTGCACTTCGACTACGTCTGTATCGATGGAAGTCATGGTGTAGACTAAGAGGGTAGGTAGGTACTTAGTCAGCGTCGGGGACTCGGGACTAGCCTACGCCAGTAATAGCGCAATAAGAAATGGAGATAACATACTGATTCCTCTGCAAATATAAAAGCAGTCAAAATCAGCAGCTCAAACGGTAAATGTTCGCTGGATTTTCTTTACTCATGAGATAAGGTAGGTAATACATACGCATTATTGACCAGGACATCCAGGCGGCCTTTAGTGAGCTCCATAACCTTGGATTTGAGCTCCACGATGGACTCCTCCTGGGTCACATCCAGAGTGTAACAAGTGATACCATCATGGACGAGATGATCACTTGGCTCTGATGGTAGCACTGTCGCTATGGCATGTAGACCGTTCAGAGCATATTCTTTGGCAATAGCCTCACCAATGCCGCCTTGTCCACAACTATATTCATCCCGGATGTACGAGTGGTCAGTAAGTTGTAAATACAAGACGTTTAGGCTGGGGGCCTCACCCGGTGACAAGAGCGTACTTGCGCTTCTGCGTTGCCATTTTTGTCGAGACAGCCTTCCTAACTCTCTGCCTTTGGGGGAACTTGTAAAAATCTTGAGGTTTACCGATAGTTTAGGTAGACATACTAAGGTAGCCACCATAGATACCGACTAAGACAATTACTACGTAACAAGCTCTCTTGTTGACTCGATCGACTTGTATGTCGACCCGCCTGACCCTAGATAAGCAGGCTACGAAGGCCGTCCTGATGCAGGCAAAATAACGTGTGCATCACATACATGATACTCCAACTGGTGCGGCCTCCGGAGCCGTCCTGAGTCCTACCTAACCCCCCCTGTGTCCGACGTCGCATTGCATGCTTCACACTTGGCAAGGTAACAACATATGCAGCAATCGGCTCTGTTGTCAGCAGCGGAAGACTGCAAAATGTTCGACGAGTGACGAGTGGCGGATTCTTTCTCCCGGGCGTTATAGCTTATGACACTAGGCTCGGGAACATTGTGGTAAGATGGACAGGGATGGACCGAGGTTAGAACAATTCCCGTCTCTCATGCATTAAGGATAGACAAGTTTGATATTTCTGTTGGTGCGAAAAACTGACCCACGATAGTAGACGGTCTGGGACTCTGGAATTGGATGATAAACGGTGTGTGGAGCATAAAGGGGCCGCCTACATCGAACGCATATATCTCCTGCTCTCTCAGAGGACAAACTGGTATCACAATATCGCTATGCTGCAACGGACCATTTATCAACTCTACCATAATCAAGTGACTATTTTGAAACACTCTGTATTAACAGTCTAGTGCTAAGATGGGGAACTCTTTCGACAGCATTGATGAAGATCCTCCATGTATAGTGGGCATGGGTGAGTAATACTGAGCGTTTTCGTCTTCGGCCGGTCACTGACATGCCGTGATACGCAGCTTGTAGACTGCCTGGTGGGATCGACTCACCATCGGGCCTCTGGGACTTTCTTATGCGCAGTGGTTGTGCGCAGGGGGCGGTGCCTACTCAGCGCTTCAAGGCGGACGGGTTCTATCACCCAGAGGGCAGCAGTGGTAGTCGCGCAGGATTGATGGACGTAGCTGGCGGTTACTTCCTAGACGAGGATGTTCGGAGATTTGATAATGGGTTTTTTGGCATCCACAACCTTGAAGCCGCATCGATGGATCCGCAACAGCGGAAACTGCTCGAGATTGTCTTCGAGTGCTTAGAACACGCAGGTACTTCGCTGGACAAGGTGGGGGGGACAAACACTGGCGTCTTCGTCGGCAACTTCACCCTTGACCACCAGACGATGCAGTCGCGGGACATAGACGCCATCCATCGCTTCTCGGCCACCGGATGCGGAACAACGATATTGGCCAACCGTATCAGTCATGTTTTTAACCTCCAGGGACCGAGGTAAGTGTCAGCATTGAGAATATCCATGCTAAGGGAAGGGCACCCCAGATTGGGGGGGGGGGGGGGGGGGGTTAAGAACAAGAACTGATGGAAATTTCGTGAAATAGCTTTACGCTTGACACGGCATGCTCGTCATCACTTTATGCTCTGCACACGGCTGTTACCTCGATGAGAGCCGGGGACTGTGACGCGGCTATTGTTGCTGCTGTCAACCTAATCATGTCGCCAGAGCAGTGCTTAGCTGCCGACAAGAGTGGCGTACTGTCGCCAACCTCGACATGTCATACTTTCGATGTCTCAGCCGACGGCTATGGCCGCGCCGAGGGTATGAACGCCGTATACCTCAAGCCACTATCAAACGCACTCAGAGACGGCGATAAAATATGGGCTGTAGTTCGTGGGACAGCAGTTAATGCGTAATGGTACCCATCTCATTTTGCTTATCCGAGAGTTGACCCAGATCTGATCTTGTTCATCATAGAAACGGGAATACGCCCGGCATCACACAGCCCAGTGCTACTCTTCAGGAGACCGTAATCAGGAAAGCGTACATGAGAGCCGGCCTGGACTTTGCTGACACTGACTATGTCGAGTGTCATGGGACGGGAACTCCCGTAGGAGATCCCATAGAGGTCGAAGCTGTTGGTCGTTCTCTCTCCGAGCCCGAACAAAGGGGTAGACCGTTGTTGATAGGGTCTGTAAGTTGAACCTACTACAAAGCGGTATAAAATATAGGGATATCATACTGACGAAGACGTAAGTCGAAACCCGGTCTTGGCCATAGCGAAGCGGCCAGCGGCTTGACAGCATTGATCAAAGTCGCTCTGTCGTTCGATCGCGCAAAGATACCGCCTACATACGGGGTGCGACATCTGAATCCGAAACGTAAGTTGACTTTTTTCCGCAAATGGAATGTGACTGAGAGAGTGTGAAGCCTCTACCGGTATTGACTTGTATTAGTGAGGCTTGACAGCTACAATATGAAGGTTGTTACCGAAGTTGAAGACTGGCCACGAGAGCTTCGCAGAGCAAGTGTAAATGCCTTTGGATACGGCGGCGCTAATGCCCATGCCAGTAAGTATGGTGATCCCGTGTTTGACTCACCAAGGCACACCCTGACACCGAATGCTACAGTTCTCGAGGCGGCCAGCAGCTATTTGGTAGGTAAAAGGCAAAACAATCCAGCATCAGCACCTTATGATGATGATGATGATGATGATGATGAAGGAAATATTATCGTGCTCCCCGTGACAGCGGCTTCGCCAGGATCATTGGAGAGGCGGATTAGCCAAGTGCGGCAAGTAATTGAAGCCAGCAATGGTAATGTCGATACCACCAAAAGATTAGCATACGCATTGACCGAACGCATATCGCATCTCGGCGTCAGGGGCGTCATACTCTCAAGGGTCGGTAGTTTGGACAACAAATCCACAATTCTGGAACTGGACCTCGAGACAGATTCGGTCAATAGTCATACTATGGGTGGTGCTCTACCCATCGCTTTCGTCTTCACCGGCCAAGGTGCGCAATATGCAAATATGGGCAAGGAGCTTCTGCTCCACAACGAGGGCTTTCGAACATCAATACGAAATTTGGATCGCGCATTGCAGACAGTCCTTGCTCCTGATTACGCCCCCAAGTGGACTCTGGAAACGTCGATTCTCGATCCTCCCGAAGTCAGTCAAATTCAGCAGGCCAATCGCAGTCAGCCAATCTGTACAGCTATTCAGATTGCTCTGGTAGACGTGCTGCGGAGTTGGAATATCAGTCCCGGTGCTGTTATCGGTCACTCGTCGGGCGAGATAGCCGCTGCGTATGCTGCAGGACTATTAAGTGCACCACATGCTATTGTAACTGCCTACCTGCGGGGATATGCAGTAGATCAGCTGAAGACGAAGGGTGTGATGCTGGCGGCCGGCATATCCGACACCGCCGCCAAGGCATATATCCAGCAAGCTGATCTAGGCGATGAGGTTTCAATCGCTTGTGTCAATTCCCCCGAAAGTGTAACACTGAGTGGCACGTCGGGCGGAATTGAACAGCTCATGACCGAAATCCAACGAAAGGGGGGATTTTGCCGCAAGCTTCGCACGGGAGAAAGAGCTTATCATTCCTCTATGATGAAAGAGGTTGGCGAGCTGTACAAAACGCTATTAACCCCCTATCTTGACTGCAAAGACCGAAATGGGGTCCAAACCGGAAGCTTGGCAGCGGAAATGATATCGTCCGTCAGGTCTAGCGATGGGAAAGGAAGCCTGCTTTTAAGCAAGGATGATGTCTCGGCGTCTTATTGGCAAGACAATCTCGAGAAGCCAGTCCAGTTCTCTCTTGCTATAGAGACACTCTTGAGACACAAAAAGGAGGTGCACTTGATCGAAATAGGACCACATGCTACTCTCAAAGGGCCTGTGCAGCAGATATGTGCTCATCTGAAGCGCCAGAAAGCCTCGGTACCTTATTCCTGCACGCTACTCAGAAACGAAGATTCAGACCTCTGTATGAAGAAGCTTGCCGGTCGTCTCTTTCTACAAAATCAAACTGTGTCGTGGCAAAACGTGAACAAGTCGACCAAGCCAACCTTTGCGAATGACCTCCCACCGTATCCTTGGGACTACTCCGCTGGCCTACTCTGGCAAGAGCCACGCGCCAGTGTTGAGCTCCGGAATAGGAAGTATCCCCGGCATGAGCTGCTCGGATCTCGACAAGTCGGCGGAAATGGAATCAATCTGGCATGGAGAAACGTGCTCAGCATAGGCGAGATCCCGTGGCTGCGCCATCACAAATTAGAGAGCCAGATTGTGTTTCCGGGCACATGTTACCTCGTCATGGCGATCGAGGCCCTATCCCAGACTCGGACGTCATCTTCGGCAATACCAGTTGTATTCCAGCTTCGTCACGTCGCCATCAGCACAGCGCTCGTTATTCCCGACGATGATGATGTTCAGGAGAAGGTGGAAGTGCATACAGCGTTGTGCTCTCGAGTCCTCTCCAGCACTTCTGTCTCAGAGGACTGGTATGAATTCTCGATATCTTCCTTCACGGCCGGTCAGGCTACGGTACATTGTTCGGGTAACATCCGGATGATGGACGACCCGAACTACATTATGGATGCCGATACCGTCACCGTTGCCAGTTCAAGCGGTTTCGAGGAGTGGCCTGACATGGGCATTTGGTATGAGAGATTTGCAAGCGAGGGCCTCCGATTCGGGCCCAGTTTCCGGTCTGTAAAGAGACTACGAACCGATGGTAATCGGTCCCGCTGTGAGGGTATGGCCAACACAAGTCTTATCCCGACCGTATCTGAAAGTACTAACAAGACGCTGTATCCCGTTCACCCAATTACCCTTGACGCCTGCATCCAAGTCGCCATTATGAGCTCGGCGGCTGGGGACGTGAGTGAAACCCACGTCTACTTGCCCGTGTCCATCGATGAATGTTACATTCGCACTTCAACAGGAAGTGACCTCGAGGAAATGGGCCTGGTCCAAGCTGTCTCGACCAAGACAAGTCCATCATCAAGGAGCATGTCCGCAACTCTCTGGCCCACCGAAGCTGCTACAGCGCCTCTCGTTCACCTTGGAGGTGTTCGGGTTACTCAGTACAAGGCCAGTATTGATCAAGGATCCCTGATCCCACGGCAGCCATGTCTGCGAGTCCGCTGGAAGCCCGCACTTCGATACTTGCACGAGGGAATTGCATGGCAACTGGACGGTTATGTCGCCGGTTTCATAGAAAATTGTCGGAATATGGACATGGAACTTGGCGAAAACGAGCGCCTAGCTGCGATGGGTGCGTTGGCCGACCTCGCAGGACATGAGAACCCTCGCATGCGTGTGCTAGAGCTCGGAGGAGACTGTCGATGCAAGGCCAAACAGCTGTTGGGGCTCCTAGGCGAAGGTACTGGATTTCGACGATGTGCGTCATGGCATTCCGCCAGACTCGACGGGGCCGCGGTTGTTGAGCTTCAGGATGGTCAAGATAAGGATACAACCAAGATAGAAGGCTGCTTTGACTTGCTTCTTGTCCATAAGTCGGACGGTGTGTGGGATTACATAGAAAAGTTTCGTTCCTTGGTTGCTGACCATGGCGTGGTCATCACTCCGACCACCACTGCCGCCGTGGATGCTCTCCGACAAAGCGATTTCGACACGATTGAGCTTCCAAACTGTAAAGTATTACTCGCAGCACGTCGAACGGAGAAGAAAAGTAACGGGGTACAAGGCCGTGATGTAATAGTTGTGGTAAGTCACAGCAACTTCAATGAGCCAACTAGCTCATGGCAAGTTTCTTGAACTGACAATTGGCCACTAACTCGTCGTCTCGCAGGTTCACAACCCATCCCGATCCCTGACGAACTTCGCTGAAGACCTGGGAGAGCGCCTGGAGCATGCAGAGGGGTTTTCAAGCGCCCAAGTAGTTGCACTCCAGAATATCGACCATGTTCCCCTCCAACGGCAGACAATATGCATATCTCTGCTTGAGCTAGAACACGAGTTCTTGGCATCCATGACCCAGCCCGATATGAACTCTCTGCGCCTAATGACGGATAAAGTTTCGACCATCATATGGCTCTCGGGTGCCAATGTCTTGGGAAACTATTCTAATCCCGACCTTACTCTCTCGTCTGGGCTGTCTCGTGCGCTGATGTTAGAGCAGCCTGCCCTGAAGTTCGTTGTCATCGATGTTGGGCCTGTTGCAAGACAGCATAGTCAGCCGAATGGTCTAAAGGAAAAACACTGCTCAACCAACCTGGTGGATACGACGTGTGACAACGTTATCCGGGTTGTGCAGTCTTATCGCTACCACAGCGCAGAAAGCGATGCAGAGTTCGCCCAGAAGAATGGACTTCTTTATATCAGTCGCTTTGGTCCTGATTTGGACATCAACTCACTTTTCCGTCGCCGCTTCGAGAAGCATGATGCCATCGTCAAGACCAAGTTATCTGCAGCTCGGCCTGCCAAACTTGTTATAGGAACTTCCACTCGGAGCGATTCTATTCACTTCGAACAGACACGAGAACCAAGCTCGGTGACGCCAAAGGGGTTCGTTGATGTACTCGTCAAGGCCGTAAGCCTCAATCCCAAGGATGTCTATGCGTTACAGAGTCGAATAGAAACGCGCGAAGCGACGACAGCCCTGGAATTCAGCGGCGTAGTAACGGCAGTAGGAGCTGACATTTCTCATCTACATGCCGGAGATGACGTTATTGTTGGCATGCCATGCAGCTTCGCAACTTCACAGCGGGTACCGGCCTGGGCAGCACATAAAATGTTGCCGGGGGAGCAGTATACCATCATGGCCACATTACCCACCATATATGGCACGGCGCTGTACGCCTTACTACATCGAGCCCGTCTATGCGTGGGGGAGTCGATTCTGATACACGGCGGCGGGGGTGCGTTTGGCTTTGCCGCCATCACTATCGCCAAAACCATTCTTGGTACCGCCACGAACATTTTTACAACGGCCGGGTCTCCAGGAAAACGACGATTCGTCGAGGCTGAGCTGGGTATTCCCGGGGGGAATATCTTTCACTCGCGTAATTCCTCCTTTTCCGCCGACATCAAGAAAGCTACCAAGGGGCGCGGTGTGGACGTTGTCGTCAATTTTCTAACAGGTGACCTCCTGCGGGCAAGCTGGGAGTGTGTCGCTCCATTCGGTCGCTTCATCGAGCTTGGGAAGCGGGATCTCCTCGACGCAGGCAAGTTAGATATGCATATCTTCCTCCGCAATGCGACCTTTACCGCTTTCGACTTCAGTGATCTCTATTATCAGCAAATGGAGCATCATGATACCACATTCTCAAGGTACGTACTGGTGTATTCAAACATTGACCAGCAACAACTAGGGCCACTTCCTAACAACCGTCTGTACCAGTTTGCTCGCCCAATTATTTGACATGTATCGCTCAGGGCAAATACAACCACCTCCTATTACCACTTTCCTTGCTCGGGACATCGCGGAGGCGTACCGCTACTTCTCATCACAAGACCGGCTAGGGAAGGTTGTTATCTCTTTCGAGCAAGAATCCACCAAGATACCGGTACGCCAGCATGAGAAGTCCTATATATACTTTGCAATTATCTGTTACTAACAAGGGCTCTAGCTCGCGCCGCCGCGGTACTTGACTCTCTTTGACCCTCAAAAAGTATACCTTCTTGCAGGCTGTCTTGGGGGACTTGGCCGGAGCTTGAGTCGATGGATGCTTGCTCGGGGAGCACGCAACTTTGTCTTTCTCGGCAGATCAGGATGCGATAAACCGAGCGCAAGAGAACTCGTCGCCCGATTAGAAGACGCCGGAGCAATCGTGAAAGTGGTACGAGGCGACGTCACCAGCCGCTCTGCCGTGGACGCGGCAGTATCGGCGTGCGTAGACACGGGAATGCGCCTCGGTGGCGTTGTACAGGCAGCCATGGGGCTTCGTGAAGCTCGTGAGTTGCATTTGAGCCTTTTTCCTTCTCTTTGACCACTTATGCACTTAAAGCGCTATATTCTCCTACTCGTCGCGCCACCTACTCCTGACAACACTTACATTTTCCGAAGCTCTTTCGAGCCTGTGAGCAGAGTAATTACTAACCTCGAGCCGGTGAAGTGTTTGCACGAATGAGCAGCGAGGATTAGCAGACTACTATTCAGCCCAAGTGGAAGGGTACTTGGAATCTGCACAAGGCGATTATGGGCTACGACGAGGATCTAGACTTCTTCTTATTGACTTCGTCCCTTTCAGGTAGTGTCGGCACGGCGACTGAGAGCAACTATTGCGCTGCTAACAGTTTCCTGGACGCTTTCGCCCGCTGGCGTCGAAGTCAGGGCAAGCCAGCCATTTCGGTAGGTCTTGGAATGATCTCGGAGGTAGGATATCTGCATGAAAATCCTGAGATAGAGGCTTTGTTACTTCGGAAAGGAATACAACCTCTTAACGAGGCCGAGTTCCTCCAGGTCATCGATCTCGCGCTCGCTGGAGTTGGAGACAAGAGCGATGGCAAAGATGCCGATTTCGCACTAGGACATATTTTAACAGGTCTCGAGCCTCTTGGCTTCCTTCGCCTGAGAAAGCGAGGCTTTGAAGTGAGTTTTAGCTCCGCTCAGGAACCCCGGATGGCTATCCTAGCCGCGGCACTAGCAGCTGAGCAAGAGGCCGAGACGGACCGATTGGGAGCGGCTAAAGAGGAACGCAACGCACTTGCCGCCGCGCAGGAGTGGTTTCAAGCTGTGCCAGATCATGCTACGGGCTTACTTGCATCCGAAGCACATGTCGACTCGCTCCAAATCGCCTTGTTAAGGCTTATCCGGAAGCGATTTTCAAGCTTAATCCTCACCCCCGTTGAGCAGATAGATGAAAGCAAACCATTAGCCCGGTTTGGCGTGGATAGTATGATTGCATCCGAGTTCCGAAGCTGGTTTTGGACTGCTTTCAAGGTTGACGTTCCCTTCCTCGATATATTGAGCCCTGAGAAGAACCTCAGTACACTGGCTGAGTTTACGGAACATAAATTGAGAGGAGCCTATTCAGGATCCATTTAAACCATGACAGTTGTTCGGTTTCCGGGCTCGAGGTTGAGCAATGTCAAATCTGCTGTACTCGTACACCTGTGGCTGGGTAAACGGGAAGTGCGGCTAAAGGTGGCTGTGCTATATGTATAGAGGGTTTAATACGGAGTCTACCCAGTATAGGTACCTACTTAACCTACTCGTACAATGTAGTCATTGACTACTCCATTCTCCTTATGTGTGTAGTAGGTAGTTGCGAAACGTCGAACAGCTGGAATTTCGAGGAAAAGATACATTACTTCCTGACCGGCTACAGAATTGTAATTCCCCAGCCCAGAGGCATGGGCGGCCAATGAGTTTGGGCACTGCACTTCGGGATGCCGAGCCAGCCATCTGTGTGTAGGGGTCCTGGGGTATCCACGACGACGAGGTCTTGCGTTTTACATGCGCCTTGGAAAGGCGTTGAAAAACACGAGCCTGTCCCAGGGCTTAGCTTGTAGTCTAGAGCTGGCTACTTTAGTGAAATGTGTGAGCTGAGAATCTGTGGTGTGACCTCAGTCCTCGTGGTTTCCCTCTCCTACACGGGAAGGCGCGAAAGCCGGGTAGAAGCCATAGATTTGCAAATATGAGGCTACGAGGCCTCCTTGGACAAAATTCTGTGCTAGGTTAAATAGGAACAGTTTCTTTTGGAACGAAGACCGTCTTAAGCATTCTAAAGCCGCATGCAGCATACCCCGTACACCATCATTCCGCGGTACTATGCATATAATGCCGACGAGACATGGAAGCAGGAGCTCGGGAAGCCCTCTCAGATATAGCAAACTATCATGATATCCAGATACACTTGGCTGCAATATGGTGACAGTGAATAGCTAGCTTTATTCGGAGTAGGCCAAATAGTTCACTTTAACACTTCCTCCAGCAGCCCTCCACGAACTCGTCATACACCGGCTCATAGTCGCTCGGTGTCTCTATGACCTTGCTATCCTCGACGTACATCTCGACCCAAGCAAGACTGGCCACGCCAATGTGAACTCGACCTTACAGGTATACCCACAGAGCATAAAAGTGTAAGGATTAGATACCCCCGGCGGAATGGTACCGAACTTCGAATTGCAGAACTGCGGACTTTCAGCGGTTCGGCAGTGCATGGTTCGGTAGTATCCACAGCGGGAAGTACATACCTAGCGCCATGCAGGTGCCTCGGTAGCTGGCCCCGGCGCTAGATGCTTGTAACTCGGCAGTAGCTTGGCGCCTATTGGGTAGATGCTCCGTTACATCCCCGATGGTTCGGTAGTGTCCTGTAGCTGTACGCCGATCGGACTATCTAGAGGTTGCATTTCCTACTCCGTTCGCTGGTGATTGCAGTACCGTAGTCTAGTAATATCGATGCCAAATCAATCTTTCGAGAGCCTACGATGAATTACCTTAGCTACTCCTCTAGAGAAATTTGTTCCTATCTTCTTGGTTGGACATGACTTGACGTTAGTGCCGAAACCAATGTTCGTCACCCAAAGTAAACAAAATGCATGGGCACCGGTATGGGTACTGCCAACTGGCATCCCGTTATCATTCCGCCAGGCAACAACACAATCAATCATCATCATCTCCCATAGTTGCATTATTCAGCGTCGAGATTCGAGTGCCAATATAGTGACTGATACCCCAATCCATCTATAAACCAGCAGATACCTACTCTTCAACACATCTGCCGTGAACAAAAAGCATCCAAAAGGTCTCAACCAACCACGCCATTGACGGTTTTCAGACTCACCCCAATAACCATAGTTATTTCCCGTTCATGCGCACTCCATCGCTTGCCCCAAACTAAAAAAGCTTTTTTCTAATAATGTCAAGCCTTCATGTGAACTATACTATACTTATCCTCGCAGATCTCGCCTTTCATCGCCGCCAGCGAACAAACCATTGTCTCCACCACCGTCCCAACTATTACCCCAAGTCATGGCACGCTTCGGGAACTGCCTATGCCTAGGTCGACACGATCTATCTGATCCCGCAGCAGATGAGCAGCTTTCTCCATTTTCTCACTTGGCATGTTTTAGACTAACACCGAGCTGGTGGGTCTTGCTTCCGGCCTCGGTCTCTTCATCACTCGAAAATGCCTTTTGCACTAGGTCAGGCGTGTGAGATCTTGGTCATCACAAAGAATCGGGTCGACCACTTCCATTTTCTGGCCAGGTTCCGTCTCTAATTCAGTATAAAAAGGCAAGAAGCTCTCTCGTGACTGCACCCCCTTGGACCACCATAGACAAGTCGACCGTTCTGTTCAAGATATCGTTGTTTGATTCATTCGGTAATTTTTAATCGGAGAGGAGTTTGACGATGCACTCGAGGCCGTGACAATCTGGGCCTTCGGATCACGACGGGACGGTGCCCATACTGTGTAACGCATTGACCGTGGGCCCGGGGATAACTTTTCGGCGCCTCTCTAGTAGCGGCCACGACAGCCAGGCACCGCTCCTTAGCACCTCACGTGACCGCTGGTAGTGGGACAACAAGAGGTAATAGGGGTCAAACTTACCAAGTTGCTGGGGTACATGGCGCACTGTGTTAGCCGCAAATGAAGATTTTGACCGGAGTAGGTAGTCGTAGGCCTTCGAGTAAATCTGTGGATTAAACGGTCAATCATGTTAAAGACGACTGATGAATGTAGTACGGAAGACCAAATAATTACCTAGTGTTTAGGAAAAGAGCAATATCAATCGACTACAAGTTAACGCCAACATATACATCCTTATTTATTAGACATAATTATTCATTTAAATTCTCAACACGCCTTCAAGTTAGTTTACACGATGACTAAACCCGCAAGTCTCGAAATCATCCACGCCTATCGCCACCTATACAAAGGTTTGCTCCGTGCCATACAATTCTCCAAACCAGCTCGTTTCTCCGCCCGCCGTCAGATGCGAACGGCTTTTCGTGAAGAGGGGGCCAAGTTCGATCCACAGGCTATCGAGCGGACCCTGCTTTTTCTTGACGCCGCCACCAGAGAGCGTGGGTTGGAACACCGCATCTTGAAGAACCTTCTTCGCATAGGATGGGATCGGCGTCCAGGCCAGGTTACATGGAAGAGATCGCTGCTCCAGGCGAAGCTCAATCGGGGTCGGCACGTCTCCCAGCCCAGCCCAGCAGGGCACGACATGTTTTATGATGAGCGAAAGACTAACTAAGAGCAGCACTACGGAGTTGGAGGATCACGTGAACGCGACAAACTACAATCACTACGACAGGACGATTGAAATGCTCAATAAATCCATGGGCTTATGCTTGCGATGAGCAATATGGCACTTTGTCGGGCACACTCATTACCTGCATCATACCGACAAGAAAATGGTGTGGCACGGGCTAAGTCAAACCCTATCTTATTTCTCAAGCATGCTGTGTTCAAGGCTCAGCGCAGATTTAGGCATGTAGGTGTTGATTTGGCGCTTTTCCTGTTGCTGATATGTGCAATGCACGCTTGTGCTTTGGAGGGTAGCACGGGATCATTATACTGGCTAGACCAAATGTCATGGGTCGTTACAAATGGGACGCACTCCCCAGCTACCTTATAACACATATCGAAATGGAGAATAGGGTTTTGCGGGAAAACTATCCCTGCCTGCGAAGACGTAACCATCTACGCACCAGTATAATTACCTACCTATCAAAGAGCGGCAGAATCTGGGCCAGCTCTGAGTAAGCTGTCGGGCCTGTAGGCTGTTGTCTTTACCCTCTTTTGGAGGGTATTATCTTAATATTCGATCCAGTTAATTCCTCTCCAATCTTCTGTATTCATGTTAAGATCTCTCATTGAAATCATCTTGAACAGTATTCCCACATTCTACATGAATGGGGTATGTTTAGCAGCGTAACCCCCCGGAACGGGGCCGAGACAGTGTGGGGTTCGCGGTCAATAGAAGGCGCCTTTCAGGTTCGTGAGAGATGACGTCCGCCGACATAAAAACACAGCGGGGGATGCAAGGCCTGATTGGCTAGGTTAGCGTTTTGCGTGTTAGCCGGACGGACGTCGAAATTACAACAACCTCAGATAACAACACCTGAAGGATAGATACATCATGTAGGTATGTATATCGCGCCAGACACTCAAATACGGCTTGGTAGATCATCATCAACCACTGTTCTATCTACTATACAGTATAATATAGAGATAATGGGCATACTCCTCACCTACACCTATGTGGCCGCTATAAGGAGCCCATAGCACAAAGGAAGTTGTATATGCTGTTGGTTCCGTGCTTACCTTGTAGAGTGTCTAAGTACACGTAGATATATCTCGTAGGTACATAAAGTAGGTACCTATCGTGAACGTATAGGGACATGGCTACATTAGATTGCCAGGTAACTTCTTGACTGCTCCCTAGTCGTTCAACTCCCACCAACCTAACATCATACATGATGACCATGTTAACTGTGACTGTTTCCTTTACCCATTTACTTGTAAGCCCACGGTAAGATTAAAGATTAATCATTCGCATTGAAGGTATATGTCACATTCTTTGGAAGGCTCAACTTGGTAGCGCCAGCCAGCCAGTCACTCATTGAAGGCCAACCCCGCAAAGGAACAACCCCACTTCTAGAGTATCCGCCTTACCATAAAGTGAAGGGAGATCGGAGTCTAGCGTTGGGGTAAAGTTATACATACCGGTACTTTAGGTGGGCGTTGTGGTCCGGTATTACTCCTACATGATGATTGGAGCAGTTCTATGTTCTTTCTGCTAGTAGCAACGCTTGTTACAAGTGCTCGGTACATATTGCGACAACCGCTTGTCTAGGTACAAGATAGACTAACTTAGGTACGATACATTTCTCTAACTTACCTACGTGTGGACAGCCTACATACCTGGACGAGTGCCGGTCTATCTTAGCACAGAACTCAGCTCATCAAGGATAGTAATACCTGCCTCCCCTAAGTTATGGTACCTACACATACATGTATCCAATTATCTCCCAAGGTACTGTAGGAGGTATCTAGGTATTTCCTGTGCATTGTGGGGAGCTAACCAAAAAGACCAAGCTGCTCGCCTGTGGATTCTTATCGAACATTGGCTCTCCTTCTCCATCCTCTTCGTCCCCAGATTGAGACTTGTTTGGACTCGCCGAATTGAACATCACTACTGCTCAAACATCAACTTTTGTGGCCCCGCAGCATTACCACTTAAACGGAACGTCTTGATCACCTTCTACCGGAATACATGACCATCGAGTCCTATCAGTTAGGGAACTTGATGGCACGGCTCCTGTCAGTAACCGACGCCATTGTATCGCGACCGCGCTGATGACTCTGGTCCTCATCTCGAGGCCATTGTCTGAAGCTTCTCACCGCAATACACGCCGGCTGAACCATGCCCGCTGAGTCCGGCCAGCAAAATGTCACTACAGCTTCCGTTCCCACCCGCATAATGCCGCCGTTGCAGCAACATCACAACCTCAACAAAGAAGAGCCGCGTCGCTGGATAAAGCGCTACCGTACCGAGGCAGCAGCATCCGCCGCCAGCGTGCTATCTACCATTACCGCCTTTCCCCTCGATAGTGTCAAGACTCGCATGCAAACATATCCTTATGATGGCTTCCTACATTGCGTGAGGACGACACACAATGCCGAGGGAATGAGGGGATTCTTCCGAGGTGCGTCTTCACTATCTGCCTTTATTCCTCCCTTCCTCTTTCTGTCCGCCCCCCCTCGCTTACAAGCGCGCCGTTAACCCCATCGTTCCTGGATACAGGTGTCACCGCCCCCCTCGCCAGTGTTACCTTCGTACGAACCATATCCTTCTCAATCTACCAACGCTCGAAATACGTCTATTCTGACTGGATGGCCAAAAACGTTGGTTTCAACCCACTTGAGCATGTAAATAAGAGCGGCACCTATCCCACTCTAGGGACCATTGCCTGCTTTGGGGTTGCTGGAGCTACAGCTGGCTCTGGTATCACCTTGGTATCCTGTGAGCATTTGCCCATACTTTCGACCCAAGCTATGCAATTTCATGCTAACCATCCTGAAACCATGGCCAGGTCCGTTTGAATTGACGAAGCTCAGCGCACAAGTGTCCGTGTTGATGGCAAAACAAAAGAATGCCGATCCCAAGAAACAGGCCATCGCTCTCAGTTACCACAACAAAGGCACGATAAAGACACTGGCGAATATCGTGAAGCATCGAGGCTTCGCCGGGATGTACACGGGGTTGAATCTACATTTGTGTAAGCCAATTGCCAACCAGCACCTCCGCTCTGACCGTGGACTGACATATACCAGTGAGAGATACTCTCGGGACGGGCATTTACTTCGCCACCTATGAGAGCAGCAAACAATTGTTGACTACCTTCAGTGGCACAGACGCCCATAAGAACCCAGTTGCTGTGCTGGTAGCAGGCGCCATGTGTGGCATCGTATCATGGGCCATGATTTGTAAGTCTACCGTCGGTCACATGGTTGTCACGGCTGTTCGTTAATCTTTCTCTAGACCCTATCGATTCAGTGAAGAGCATCTACCAGCGAAATGCCTTGATGTATTCAAAGGGACAAAAGGTTCCAATCCCCAAGATTCGATTTTTCAGACGCGATATGTATCGCGGGCTTGCCGTGTCTATGGGAAGATCTGCCGCTGTCAACGCCGTATTCTTTTCCACATTTGAATTCCTCAAGAAGAGGATCAATGCTCTCAAGGATACGCCCTGAGATGGACATGCAGTCCACGGGGAAACACGGCTTGCATGTTGAATGGTCTATCCGTTTAGCAGAGGCAGAAACACAGCACACGGTCGGGCGTTCTAAGGACAAGGTGATGGATGGCGTCTATCTGTCTGCGACATTCCCTAGAATGGGGACGCAAAACTATTGACGTGTAACATGTGGCATGGTGACCTTGCCCAAATGCTTTTCTCTTTCTTTAGGGTTTCATGACTAGCTCAAGGGCATACTGCAGATACAAACATGGCCTTGCGCCTTCACGTGAAATGAAAACATGCAAACATGCTCTACACATATTGCCTCGGATGTCTCACATTTGTCTAATGTATCAACACGCGAATCAACATTGACGTAGCCTTGCGGTCCCCAGCACAAAAGCCAGATGCCCATAAACCCTCTATTACAATAACCTAATTCGCCCCAAACAGATGCAACTAATGAGCCATCCAAACGCCTAGCCATATACCTATTACTCGAACGCGTCATGACATGTTAGTGCAATCGCAGTGTACAACAACCATCGCTACCACTGCACTTATTCCGACCCATTGCTCACACTCGAACCTCTTTATGTCTGCTTGCCGTCTGGCTCTTTCTCTCGGGATTGGGTTCAATCGCTCCGCAGCATACTCTCGACCAGATCGCCTAGGGGCCCCCAGAAGTCCTTACCGCTGGCGAGGCCGTGCTCGTCGATGAAGAGGACGTATTGCTTGAAGCTCGTATTGAGGTGGGGCTCGAGACCGAGCTCGCGAATGACGGGGTAGTGGTGGCAGTAGATGTGGGCGTAGACGCGGTACATGCGCTTGAAGATCTGGCGCACGGTCTGGGGGAAGGACTTGGGGAAAGGTACGCCGATGCGCGAGGGGAGCATGCTCTCGTTGTCGATGTGACCTTGCACCCAGCTCATCAACTGCTCAATATATGCGGGGGCCGGCATCTTTGTCGGGCGTTTGTATGTCTCGCTGTCTTGCCAGAGGTACTCGAATCTTGAAGAAATAATATTTTGAATTAGCAACAGTTTCCTTTTAGGTGGTAGGTAGTATTCTGCGATCCCGACTCACTCGTCCGTTGCTTTCATCTCGGGACACGACTGTGGCGAGCAGAACTCGGTGATGGCGCCGTACAATAAGTTGATTTGATTGTAAAAGTCGACCATATTCACGGCGAGCCATTCGTTCTCGTCCTCGCCCTCGGGTAGCTTGACGACTTTGCGCAGACTACCGCCCCCCAGCGTTGCCTCGGCATACTGGCGCAACTGGTAGTTGCCTCCTTTGCCCGTCCGTGAGCGGAACTGGTTGCGCGCGCGCTGGTTACTACTCATCGGGACGAGTTTTCCCAACCGTTAGCTCACAGGGCCTTGAAATAGTAATTCGGTATAGACATCGACTGGGCCGGATGGGAAGGGGGCTCGTTTCGCGATGTGGTTAGGCGGGGACGAAGTTGGGGCCTTTGCACATACACTGTCGTTACGAAGGAGGCCATCTTAGCCTCAAATCTCCGAAGAGGACTGTGTGCGATAGGTATCGACTGCGACATTGGAAAATTTTCCGGTTAGCGATACATTCGTTCTCCGGGCAATGATTATTGGTTGTTGGGGATCGCGACAGCTCTTTTTGGAGCCTGGAGAGGTGCGTGATGGTACCTACAGACCCTCAATCCCTCAGTATTGAGCGTTGATTCTTCAGAATCAGTGGCTGTCTCTACGAGTTAAGAGAAGCGCTTGCGCATTGATTGCCGTATGATAGTCGAATTATGTCGGGGTGATGGCACCTTGGGTTATTAAGGTAGTCTAGTTTGTATACTTGTATAGTATCGATTTGCTTGTGTCCGTTGGCTAAAGTATCAATGTTTTGAATTCGGAGTCAGGGTTGCCCAGGTTCCCAGGGTTGTTACTGTTAGAGCACAGGCCAGAGCGATCAACAGGGGACCCCTGCTAATATGGCAGTACCCCGCGATTTTCCAGAGTGGAACGGCGCATTGCATCATGCTTGACCTTCTTTCTCACCAAACTGCCGGTAGGGGCAGCCATCCTCAATCTTGTCATCTACAGCCTAGGTGCAGATACTCGTACGAGTGAATCTAGCAAGTGTGGATATGTATGTTTACCTAATTTACTTCCATCTTGCACTACTTTGTAGTGCTGGCTAATAGTCTTGCTCATGAACTACTGTACTAAGCGCCTTCCTCCCACTTTTGTAGTCACTCAGCAGGTACTGACTGTACAAGATGTACATACAGAGGTATATGTATGTACGTACCCTCCAGGTACCTCCAGTTCAGGTAGGGCAATTACCCCCATGCACACATGCAGAGAGTTACAGACCCCTTTCCTCATTTTACCTACCTGCGCCTACCTGATCTATAGAATGCCATCCGAACTCGAGGTAGTTACGGAATTTTGATTGGCATCTACGATTTGTAGGTTGCAGGTGCTTAGGTTAGGTAGTTGCATAGAATCTCCTTGTTTGAACTATTTGTCCAGCCAGATTTTATGGATCAACCTCTTAATCTGACCCCTACTACTGTCGATGGGACATTTCAGAATTTCCGCACAAACAGACGACTGAATTTCCCAGCGAACCGTTTTTGTTCTGCTTCCGGCGCTGTACTCAGTCTGTAGTCTGTGTCGGGGTGAAGCTCGAACTTATTGGCAAGCCCCGTTGTGTCGAAGTCGAAAAGGTTCATTGCGACTTGGTAATCGTCCAGCATGCGACCTGTGGAATCGGTGTAGAACGGAAGCCAGCGTGCGGGTCCTCCGGTTTCTATTAAAGGAGGACCAGGAACGGTGACCCAAGTTGGCCCACATCTCACTCTGCTCCATACCGGGCTGGTTGCTGGACGGTTATGGCGCCCCTCGATTACGCAGCTGTATGCTTCGTATATCATGGCCACAGGTCGGGCATACTCGCTGATAATGGGCAGGACGGACTCGTGATCTGCTATACTGAAGCAAATCAACATAGTCTGATCATCGATCTTCCGAAAATGCTCTTGCTTTCCGTGCGATGGGTTGAGCACGGTGAATCCAAGCGTCTTGAGGACTGCTTCGTGCGCTGCGTCATACCTCCAGTCGGCCGCAAAGAGTTCGACCGTATGACCGACCATGTGTCTGATATACTTGGTCATGCTTAGCACAGCTAGATGCTGGGCAAGACACAGAGAATTAACCCGCATCTTTTCTTTCGGGCTGAGCCTTCCTGCCATCTCGGACAAGCCGATGCAAACAATCTTGTTAATCCGCGCGTTGTTTGGGATACTGTCGATAATGCGGTCTAGAAGCCCGTCCCTGCCATCCTTGGTCCATATGGTCTGCGCAGTTCGTAATACGTCTCTTAACTCATCCACAGCCACAAGCGAGGTAATTCTTGCTTTGCCTTGAGGTATAACTCTCTTCGTATACTTCATCACTCTGCCTGAGACGTCAGCCGGCAGCTAGGAAGCGGTAGCGGGGACTCGGGGGAGGTGGTCCTACTCGTCTGCTCTGGTGAGCTCTTCGCGACTCATCGCCGGTAGGCAGTGTCGGGATCTATTGATCTCTTCTACGAGACAGGCTTTACGGAAGCAGTTGTAAGGGGGTTGCCAGTCTCTTGGAGCGCGGCGGAAAGTGAAGGCATCGGCGAGCCTCATGATCAAAGACATCTTAGCATCTCTCTGTCCTGGATCCCTATCTCGGAGTATTCTTTTCTCCTCTGGTGTAAACATCTTCCCTAAGGGGTCGGCATACGGGCTCAGCTGAGACATCGTTAGCGTTCTGGCTTGGCCGTGACACTGACTACCACGGGAACATTAAGGACTAGTTATCTCTCCGGGGCCGTCCACGGGACTATGGATGGGAGGCGGAAATTGGTACCGCGGTGGGAATAAAGTCACGGACGCTCAGGTATATTTCACCCAAGCAGGATATATGGTCTTGCGATACCCTCTAATCTCCGACTCGTTTTCTTTGTTGCCCCTCACAGGTCGTACGTTGTTGTATCATGGTTTCCGACTTCCAGGCGCCGCCGCCCCGCCACTTCCCGTTTCCTTTCGTCTCCCTTTATCCTTTATTTTGTGATATTTGTTGTATTCCGGCCTGACATCTTCACGCTTCGTCGAAATTAGGAAGGGTCAAATGTATGGTTGCGCCGGAGGCTTAGCGCGCATGCTACCTTAAGTTATAGTCCAAGAACCGTTTCTGGGATACACCGCTACTTACAGCTACTTGGACTAATCTGTCTTGTTAGGCTCGGAGATGCTACCCCGGATTCCTCGAAATAAGCAAACCATAATACATGTCGAACCTGCAGCGACTAGAAGATGCAGGACAGGCAGATCCCCTGAGAAGCGCAGATGGTCACATACCTGCTACATATGCACTCCAGTCCACAAGCATTCGGGGATTTCAGCCAGTCGTGTCCAAGTACGATGACGTTCTAGCTCCGACCACCTTTCCTACCTAGGCAAACCAACTTTCTTCTTGCAATGGGAATGTGACCCGTTGACGAATACCGGGCACCACCCAAAGACACGTTAAGATGTACGTGGCCCCTGAAAATGTCAAGCCAAGAGCGATACTTGCAGCTGTACGCGGCAGTTGTCTGGCCACCCCTCGCATCTGCGAACACCGACCGGAATGCACAGTCGCTGATGAGTCTAGCCGGGTCTGTCTCAGGGCAGCATATTATGCTTTGCACACTGTTACAGGTTATAATGAACAACATATGAACGATGAGGAGGTCAACATTGGGACAAAAGCGGGGACTACCGGTTGGTATATTCCAACCTTACATGAACACATAGGCTGGCATAAGTCGAGCATATCGGAGACTGCAAATCCCGTTGTCGTACCACCTTGTAGGGTGCTTTGACGGCTCCCCGTATGTCCGTCTCATACGACTATGCAAGTACCTCGAACGTCCTAGCATGCTAACCTTGGATCTATACACTGCAAGGCATGATATGAGCATGGTGCTGTGCGGCAGCGGCACATGTGGCATATGCCTCGATAGGTGTGACTACCTAATTTGGTGGACTCGCACATCTGTGATAGGGCCGAAGATCTGAACAGCGTGTTCAACAATGGCTGGCTCAATCTGATGGATCGAGCTACGAATTGCTCCTAAATCCTATAGAGAACACCGTTACTGACCTGATGACCTAAGCTTAGGTATCTAAATCTTGCCCATTCGGATTACCGAATTTGTTTTCCCGTGGCATCCGGTAAAGATTCCTGAAGCGCACTAAGGGCAAGGTCATAATCAGGAACAGCCGAAAGTGGCCGTATCAATAGAATGCTACCCAAGTACAGCCGATAACGAAACATATTATACTACCATCCTCTCGCTTGCTAATGGACCGAAGCGGCCGGAAGTGCCCATGTATGGTAGCATGGAGATTCCTTTGCGTCGAAAGAAGACTCTTATCGATCACGCATTATTTAATGGCTGGCCATTGATAACTTTCGGCTCCGTTCTATTCTTTCCTGTCTGTATCACATGTGACGACTTTTTCCCATTAGGCATGAATGGATCTATGATCGTTGCCCCTTACGCACCGAGACACGCGTGGAAGAATTATTCGATTAGGTATACTTATCTCTCTCGCTATGCTTCAGGGATGCCTTGTGTTTTGCAGGTGCCCATTTGGTACGTGTTCCTGATGAGGTGGGTATATGTTGCCGCATAGTCCTGACTTCGTCGTCCGTGGTTGCGAACGAGGCGTCTGTTACAAATGTCGATATTGGAATGATGCAAACCGTGCCCTCCTAGCTCTCCTTTTCCCTCGAAAACTGCAAAGACGAAAGAGGAAAAGTAGAAACAAAACTTGCAAATTCCTTTTAGAAACCCGGATAGCTTTCCTTTTCTTCACTTCCGGACATTCATGATCCTCGAATGCTGTGTTTAGGTCTCTTAAAATAGTTCTTCCGGGAACACGTAGATTGATCATACATATAAGTAGAGGTCCCATCACAAATCATGTGCCCCAATAACCCCGGAATTACATGACGCCGAGGAAGCTCCAAAACATGGGCCATTACCGGCCGGCCATGGAAGACCGACCCCACAGAGTGATTAGGGAGATCTACTGCTACCGTGTGGCGTCTAGTCTAGTCTAGTCCTGTTCAATGTATGTGCGAGTGGCTTTCTGTATGCTTATAGTATTGTAATGAAAAGGGGGGGGGGGGGCTTCTTAAGACCCGGCGTCATAAGGACCGCTATCTATCTCCCTACTTGCTCTCTTATCATTTTATGCTTCTGGCGATTAGGAACGGTAGACCGATTTTTTTTTTTAAAAAAATCCGCGTCGTAAACAGAACTGAAGTTTCTACAACCGCGTTGATGCAAGGGATTTCCCATCTAAGGAGTGGTGGGAACTGCCTCGTCTTTTATAATACCTACGTAAGAAGCAACTGTTACGTGGAGGTGTAGGCATCAGACTCTGTGGGAATATCGATCGAGTCTGTCTTGGGTATATTTTTTTGCGGATTTTCCCCATGCCGATGAGAGGAAATACCTACCTAGTAGGAAAGAGCGTCAGAGCCTCCCCGTGTGGATCGATGTACGTGATGACCTTGCCCCCCCGTTGCAGGTTTCTCAACGTCCTACGCTGTACGAGTACGAGGGTAGGTATCCCGTATATGTAGGAGGAATCCAACTCCACCAACCGTTACCGACCATCCTACCATCTTCGGATTTTAGCCGCCGCCCCTAGACATGACCCATCGTGCACGACATGGCGCGCAAAGATCCGCAATCTCGATTTCTGGGGCTGGGACTGCTATGATGGCTGGTGGATGAGATGGCGAGCCCGGGTCGCATTTTCCCCTGAGGGCTGGAAGGTAGAGGTTGAACGGTTCACACCAGCTCTGTGATACTATTATTATCCTGTTGAGTGATCTATATTTGCCAGAAGGTTATAAACCTAGCTCTTAATGATATCAAGGCGGACGGAGGGTTAACCGGCCCGGTTGAGTAGCATAGCTTTATATTTCATCTTGTCCCAAGATAGGGCACTAGGAGAGATTTGATACATTCCTAGGTACCTTAGGTATGCTGATATCAAATTTTTAACGCTGGTAATCTGTCGATGGAGGGGCATTTCACAATATTCTGCCGCTTTAACCCCCACCGTACCAATTCGTTGAAAGGTCTCTATGAACTTATAACAATAAATCGGAGCCTTTCGACTTTCCCTCTGCCGGATCTCGTAGCCCAGGGGAAAAGTTCAGAGACGAGAAAGAACCCTCTCTCAAAGTAGAATCTCTCCCATGTTCTCGCCCTCGAATCCCAGTGTCGCTAATTTCTTCAGCCTATTCTTCTCCTTGATCTTCTCGGCAGCCTTCTGCTCTTTCGAGAGCTTCTCAACGAAATCGTAATCGGCTCTCTCGTAGCCCGGCGGTGGGTCGTCGTCCTTGTCGAGGTCGATCTCGCCCAGCAGCAGCACGTTCTCACCTCTTACGAGGAAGATTCCGTGTAGTTTATCGGCGAAGAGGCCTCTGGGCGCCGGGCTGTTGGGCTCGGAAATGGTGGCAAAGATGCGCTCGACGGTCGACTGGAGGACTAGATTGGCTAAACAGAGAAAGAAAAGATTCTTTTTGTTAGCCACCGTGAAAATAATAATGAGGAATAGATGCCAGTTAACGACAAAACGACATTAAACGTACCGAATTGATCCCAGCTCCGAAGTATTCCTATCAACTTCCTACCGTCACGGAGGACGAGCAGAAGTTTCTCTAGAAGACGTCGCGGTCAACCATACATTCCCTCATGCACAGTGTCCCCATTGCTGGCCGTCTTACTATCAGTGAGGTCCAACAGCTGGGCGGCGGTGGTGAACATCTGCGGCGGCAGCTGCTGGGGCTGTGGTGGTGGTGGGGGTGGGGGCCCCTGGGGGTTCATTGGCGGCATCATCATCATGCCTCCGGGCGGAGGCGGCGGCGGGGGTTCGTGGATGTAGTAGTTGTCCATGGTCTTCTCATTTGGTCCGTGTCAACTTGTCAATGGTCTTGGGGATACACCAATCGTCCATGAGAAGCACGTCTGGAAAAAAGAGGGGTTGCGCTTCGAAGCTTTAGAGTGAAAAGTGATAGGTCCGATGCCTTAACATGGGGGAACCGGGGGCGTTCTCAGTCAACAACGTGTTGGAAGGGGGTCGAGACTTGTGACACGACTACCTGTGATATTGTTGCAGCAAGAGACTGATGTCACGTTGAATAATAATAAGGCAGGTACAAAGCAAAGGCCCTGTCCTGTTTATCGCCTACCTAGGGATGGATCTGTTCGCCCTGTCGTCTCAGAAGAGTGCCGTAATCAAGGCGCTAACCTTGTTTGGTCAAACGTCAGGTTATAGACACCTCTGGCGTGGAAGTAGCCAAACCACTAAGTTACCTGGAATAAGCAGGGTAGGGACTACGTCTTCTAGCAATTGGAACTTCAAACAAGACATACAAAATAGCAGAACGGATCTACACTATTGAATTTCGACTGATAGTTTGTCGTTTGCGTCTATGTCATTTCGACTGCATTCCTCGACTTGACCAAGAGGAGACAGATATAGAATCGAATTAAATAGACATTTCCTTGCCATCGTCTACGGCTCGACTCTCCCCTCCCTCGCCTGTAGTTCTCCTATGCAGCTGAAAGAGCAAGGGGGAAGCAAATAATAATAAAAGGGGCGCGTTCTTCCTACATTACAAAACTCGTCGGCTCACATGGGTTGGACTCTGGTACCAGTTATCATGCCTTGTCCTCCCGTGCTCTGGTGAGGATAGCAACTGTTTCAGCCAACTACTCTACCCTATCATCATCAAGACAAGCACCATACGCCTCAACTGCAACGGTAACAACTTTGCCTTATATCGGCCTACTCAATTCTTTAGGTCTTGCAGAGAACCATGTGAACCTATTCACCTTGAGGCTATCAGCTTCGAGTGTTATTTCTCCGATATTTGCCTATCTCTCGGCTGAAAACCTCATGTCTGCCGTGATTCACATACTTGGCCCGCTGGTAAGGGGGCCGGCTTTGTGTGGTTTTGTTCCAGGCATGCTGATCAAGAGATCTAGGTTAGGGACAAACGCTGAGCTGTTACCGCTCCCCCATGTTGCTTTTTGTTGATTAGCATAAAATTCTAAGAGAGAATCCTCGCATCACGACTGTCTCCTCGCCCCCTGTCAACCCTCGACTCGGTATCAAGGACTCTGACAAAGTAAGTCTATGCAATTTCTTGCTCTCTTTCTCTCTTAAACAAGGAACCTGACATTCTCCAACTCCATATCAACTTCTACTGTTGCCATCATCACAACAGTACCGATTATTGGCACGGCCATCCTAACAGCCGTTTCGACTTACGTAGTCTTGCGTTTGCGCCCGACGGAGGGACACACTGGGAAATAATCCCCTTACCGCCCGCCCGCGACTGCCTTCCAAGTCCATGTTTCACAACCACCTATAAACTTCCGAGTATAAGAACCCAAAAGCGTAGAATACGATATCGGTTCAGACAAAGTAAAAGAATCAGGCCCATCTCCTAAAACAGATAGATCATCGTCCAGCGGCAGCCTTTTTGCCTTTCCGGCTTCAGAAAGATAAACGGCATCGGGAAGCGCGACCGCCGTCCGGCTTATCCGAGTAGGCAGTGAAAAGGGGCAAGACAAGACAGACAACCTCTCCAACCAACTGTGTGAAATCGCACGTGCTTTCTCCAGTAGACGCAGCATCATCGAAACAGATAATCGAATCGGCAGGGAGGACGTAGATAGGTAGAAGTGAATAATCTACGCTCACCTAGGTAGCTCAATATTAGATCCAGGTTACCCTACGGTATTTTTTCCAGGCTGTGTGCCAATTCTATGTGTTTCTGGCATGAAGACAGCGACATGGACGATTGGCCTTGTCACATCATACTGTGGGTTATATATCCTTAAGTAGATCCTGTTAAATGGCGTTTGGTTATAGTAAAAGAGCCCTGGGTATCTACTTTAAATATACATGTCACAGACATATGTTCTACAGAGACACACGAGCATCAGCCCCTATCTACCTTATGTATTGCGGCTTGTTTTTTGTTGTATAATAGCACACCTATGCACTTATACAACAGAAAAGAGAAGCTCCTAGGGTACTTACTGCTCAGCCCTGTGAACATTGCTCAGGACCCGGGTGTTTTTTTTTTGGTTAGTAGTTGGTTTGACCGGTACAATGCCTCCGCACGTGGTTAGTGTCAATTCCAATTAATCATCAAAGACCAACTATAAACTGCCGTGCTTCCCATTGATCGATAATGGGATCTCATTCCACGTGTTTGCATCTCTCATTAATGTGCCGTAGAGCTTTTTAATCCAGGGCATCATCACCCAGGTGCCTTTGGATTCTAGAAGAATGACTTGCCCACAACGCCCCGGTGTAATGCAGATGTACATGCGTCATTTTCCCCCCGGGGAGAAAAATAAACAGAGAAGTTAAGAAACATGCCCCTCCCCCACGCCTCTTATCTGGCACGTGCTGTCAGCCTGCATGGTTTGTGCTCCCCTCACGTCTAAAGACAAGGGGAACCTCCCACAAGACGTCGACACGGCCAAGAGAAAGTGTACCGAATATAAGGCACCGAGAACTCCGTAACGCAGATCTATGCAATTAATCATCCATGCCGAGCCTTTGGGCACTATCCACCAAACTCGGCGTGGTATGTTTTTGACGTCCTGTATGCCAGTTGTAAAAACCACTCCATGCATCCCCATCTGAGCAGGTTTTGCTCCATGTTGAGATAGTTTACATCCGACGAATGGAAGAGGACTCCAGGGCCTGGAGAAGCTCGGGCCGGTTTGAAAGGGCAACCTTTGCTTGGGAATACGTGAACCACTGTCGCTCTCTCTTGTGCTTCTCGGGCCAGTCGGCCTCCTCTCGCAGCACAGTGGCCTCATAGAAGCGGTACAAGGCCTGTGGCGCTTCCTTGGATACGTTCTTGGGAGGCCGCAAATCCAGGATCTCGCCCAGGTCATAGTCGACCCGGATAGTAATGCCGGCTTCTTCCCAGGCCTCACGCTCGGCAGCCTCCTTGCACTCCTCGTCTGACTCCCATCCTCCTTTGGGTAACACCCAGCCTTTCCGCCGGGTTGACTGAATCAAGAGGACATACATTCTGTCCTCTGTCAGTGGCACAACCCCAGCAACAAGCCGCTCGCCTTTTGAGTTATAGCCTGCCAACCTAGCATTAGTCCCTGATCCCCTACACTGTAGGCGGTATTTCAAATACAGCCCCTGAACACAAGAATGCAAATGCAGCCTAAACGAACTTGGTAAGGGTGCCAAAGGGCCGTTCCAGGGGACAACTTACGCTGTTTGTTTCTTCCGGTGCGGGACTCCATGGACCGGTTGTTGTTGGGTTCAGACGCCATCTTTAACCTTGAACTTCCAGAATAGCTTGGGAACCTTGAAGAACAACGTCGGAAAAAAGGATGCTCAAAGGACCGATATCACCGAAGAAGATTCAGATGTCAAGACAGTAGGAAAGCTCCAGTCGATGTAGTTTCCGACCAGAGTAAGCTGGAAAGAAGTGGGCTTCACGGTATCATATTCAACTGCATGGCGGGATTGACAGATGAGTGAACGCGTAAGCAGGTTTTGGTATGCCGTGTCTCGGCGACGGGCCCGAGAGGTTGCTGGAAGGATACGCGCAGAGCTCAAGAGCGGAAAGGAGACGCGGCGCCGGGGTAACCGGACCAGGCAACAGGCGGATTTGGGGGGATGATACCCTTTTAATTTCGATGCTCTTGATGGTACCAATGTACCCGGAAGCCCATAAAAAAATATCCCGGGATTGCGCAAGCAGTGGTGCAAGGCCAAGTAGTATCGGAGGATCGCCTGCAAAAGAAGAATGGGGATGGGGTTGGTTGGTCCGGAGTCCACCCAGTTGAACTTGCAGGGTGTGCAAGTGGTCTCAAGTGGTTTTTTTTTTCTCTCTAGGTACTGTAGGTACGTATACTCGTAGGTAAAGCAGGTAGGTAGTCAAAGTCTAGCCGGAACTTTGCAATTCTGGCACTGGTGCCACAGACCACTATTATGGAACAGTTAAAAATACGTATTCCCTTTAGCGAAGTTAAAACAGTGCGCGCTAAAGGAAAAAAGTTTACAATGGAATAGGATAATGACAATGGGCAAAACAAACAACCAGGATACTTAAACAGCCACCAACCAAATTCATAAAATGGGATAGCTGCCAGGAGTGAAATTTGCAACAGAGAATTTCAAGATTTGCCCAATGTAAGTGAAGGGGAAAGGGAGAGGATAATTGTACTAGGTATTCTGGCCAGGCCATCAACCAACATGCAAAATGTTGATGTGATACAATTTGCGCCATAACCGTAAAATTAGACAGTTATATGAGAAATAAAAACAGGACACGGAAAAAAGCAGGGGGGGGGGGGGTCCCTCTCATACAGGGCAGTATCTGATTTTGCCTTGGACCTACCCAATATAACCTAACCTTAGAAAGGTAACTCACAAGGAGGCGGCGATTGGGAAGCTGACCCGAGGTAGGATTTGTGAGTGCACGCAGGCGAACGTGGTTGTTGCGTTGTGTTTGTTAAAAGCGTGTTATGTAGGCCTTTGGGTATGGCAGCGACTACTAGTCACACCAGCAAGTTGTAGTATTGTTGTCGCAGGGAATCTTGATTCTTGTGGGGTGGGGGTATATGATATATTGGCGTGTAATGAGGCGTGCAGCGTCACCTTGTACACAAAATAAGTAAGTGAGCAATGCCTTTGCAGTCTGGTAAGACTAGGACATGCAGGCAAGCACAATGGGGACAGTAAAATAGGGGATATAAGGAACGGTCTGATCAAATCGGCAAAAAGATAGGCCTGGGTGACATCAAAAATAGAATGGGGGAACACAAAGGGTAAGGGAATTAATTGGTAGGAGCAGCAGCAATAACAAGCAAGCAGCATATAAACAAGAGGCATTGAACGTTCTTGGTAACATTGAAACCACAATATCGGCCTTACCTTTGGCTGGCTATTGCGTTGAACAGAACTGCAACAGGAGCGGGCTTGGCAGCTTAAATTATGCTCATGACTAACAGTCTAACACAGATGTTATCCGATCACAAGTCCGATGGACAGGAGACAAGAGTATAAAAAAAATAGTGTTTGCAAACTGATGGCCGGCTGGTCGTGGGATAATTGGTGGTATAGCCAAGATCAGTCCAGTTAAGAGGGCTTTAATATTAAAAGGCACATATGGCTGTCTAACATTTGCAGGATTTCATCAGATTTTTTAGCTTTGGCATATTGCAGGTTAGGCAATTGTGTCATAATTCAAAGTCTCATTAATAGGCCGGACAAGTGTACGGAAAGCCAAAGAACCTATCGGAGTTATTAATTGTTAGGTGCAGTTCGGCAGGGTTTGCAACTGAGAGATCACCAAAATAATATAAAGAAGGCCACCTTGACTATCATTATAAGGTAGGTAGTACCTACCACACTGTATGCTACGAGTACGCGTACCTTATCTGGTGCCAAGGGGAAAAGAGACTCGCCCTTTTAAACGGTTTAAAGCCCCTCTTCCCGTCTACAGAGCCCCTCACCTTCTTTATCTGCTGGCTCTGAGTTGTCCACCAACTCGGTATTTGCTACTCAAAGGTACTTCCATTGGGCATGATTGTCAGGTGATTATTACTTCACTAGTTCTAGTGTGAACAGCGCATGCGGTGACATCCGACAGTTGTAGCACAATGCCCTGAGATAGGTCAGTCACGACTCACCTGCCCAATAGGTAGCTTTGGATACTGCAACCTTTGCTGTGCAACAGTAACATGTTTCATATTTCCCAAGCACCAGGAGCAAGTGTTGGTAAGTACTAAGTAATAAGTACATAGGTATTGCTGTCAGTCGAGTCCCGAGTACACGGCCTGGGACCATTTAGAGATATGGGAATATCAGATTCATTGCCCCTCCCATGGAATTATGCGAATTTGCTTCATGTGTCCCGCACATGGCTAGTACCTCTATGATGGGACGGACAAGCAAACAAGTTATCTTCATATACGTAACTAATCGAGGCAGCTTGTCTAGTTGACCGCTCCTTACCACAAGACACTGCAAAACAAGCTATGGCTCCTGTCTTTTTAGAAAAGGAGTGTCTGGGTAAATACAAAAAAAGTTGCAATTAAGGAAGAACTTATGAAATAGCTACTCTGGCAGTATGTCTGCCTGTACGTATGTATATATACAGCGCATTACACACGTAGTCACTAGAGTCCTAGGTTTAGACTAAAGTTATTGTCGATCAAATGCACGTCATTAGCTGCTGGTAGACTCCTTCTTTAATATCAGGGTAGCCTGGCACCCTGGGTAGGTACTGGGCCCCTAGATCTGGCAAAGAAGCCCAATCAAAGACCAACAAGTTGAGTGGGTGAAGATCTAACTGGAAAGTTTCCAGATTTGACCTTTTATAACGCGCACGGTTCTTGGATCTGGTCTCACTTGGCATGGTAACGACCTACTGTCCTCACTACTCAGATGTACGAGTAGTAGGTATACCAGGCACGTGCCGTCAGGTTTCCCACGTAACTTTGTGGGCTACGTGCGAGTAGCTAGGTGTTCAAAATAAAAATAACCAGCTGCAAACACATAAACACCCAGGGTCTCTCCCTCTCTTCCTCTTCCCCCTTGCTGCCTCTCTTCCGACAACCTGGCGGTGTGTCTTGTGGGGCTACAAGGGGTTGGTGGGTAACAAACTCACCAGCTTAGTAATAGGTGATATGCACGTGCTATATGTGCAAATACCAAGCACCTACACACACATACACGTAATGTGCTGCGTGTACGAGTAGTTTTCAGCTTTGCCTTGTCAGAGATGAAAGCTGCGGCAGTCCAGTATTACGTATAATACAAAGTAAGGGTTTCCATAACTGTGATAACCAATGAAGGATACTATATACTACTAGAAGGTTTATATCATCTGATAAGTATGCATGTATAGGGATTATACATACAAGAAGGAAATCTCTGTTGAACACCTCCAGCTCTCACGGGCATACAAGTTCTAGCAAGATTTTTTGGTCTCGGACTACTATAGGTCATATACATAGGCTTTATGTTCTCATACTTTGATACAGAAACTGTTATACTTATAACAAAGCCAGACTTTGTTGACAAATCGAATATACATAGCTACCTCCTAATGAGGTATACATGTTGACGAACACCCACGTCTCCATATTACCTACAAGATAGGTACGAGTACAGAGGTAATTGCTAGGGCGGTAGTTCTTGCCATTGTGGTTTGGCAGGCCTGTCTGTCCCCACGTGCCTTACCTGTACGTTTCCTACAATACCTACAGGCATATGTTGGCTCCAATATGTTCATTGGGCTTTTTAATCAAGTGCCACCGCCGATTTGCTTGTTTTTACCGTATGATTATTTGCGCTCACAACTGGGGCCGAGTATCAATAATCTAGCCTCTGTTCAAATCACCTGCTCCCCATTCCAGTTACGGCTTCCTCCATCAGCCCCAGTGCAAATCGGCAAACCCACCGCCAGCTAGCTCAGAAGCCGCACCCGTCCGTCTGTCGTTCCGCATCTCACAAGCAAGAACCCCGCGCGTGCTGTAGATGAGGAGATCCCTACTATACCCACCAACGTGTTCGTAGTGCTTGGGGATTTTGACAAGACAAGAACAAGAGTCATCCTCTTGGTCACGAGACCGTCATCATGCAGGTGATGCCTGAAAACATGGTTGAAAACGCCTCCGGTTTTGGCTTCTCTTATATAACACCTATTGGTATGTCAGCCAGATTCCCTTTCGGCTCACAAAAAAGGGCCGCCCTTGCCAACCTGGCCATATCCTCAACCCCCTCACCCCTCTGCCCCGGTCCTCAACAGAACCAGTATCATCCAACGGATACCACTCGTGCGCCATTACTGTATTGCTGTTGGCCAGCCATTCCGCATAGGGATATGGGGTTCTGTCATGGCTGACGCCGACTATCCATTCTCTTCGAGGGCCACCCTTACCCATGGTGGTGTATACTGTTGGGTTTTGGCTGTCAGTTTCACACTCGACACCTTCAAAGCACCTATATGCACAAGTTCCTACCATGCCATGTTTTTCAGCCGCATGCAAGACCTCGGTTCCATAGCCGTGGCGCACAGTAGAATCGCATACTTCACTGACTGATGCGCAAGATGTCTAAATGGGCAAATATGGAAAAATATTGTCTTCGGTGGGCTGTACTGCGATACTATTGATCGTCTTTACACTTTCATGGAAAGACGAAGGAGCTAACGCCGCCTCAGGTTATATGCCGTCACATTCATGTGGTTACTGTCATGGCAGTGGCAATGTCCGGCACCAAAAGAGTTTGTCTACCTCCTGGTTTTTCTGCCTACTCACCCGACCTACCGGGATACACTAGACCATCGATCTTTCGCCTATTGTCTATAGTGATAGGAGGAAAATAGCTATCGCTACCTCTGGGCATGTAGAAAATGGGAGCGCATGAGTTATCATCCATGATTGAGCATATCTAACTGACTTGCCTCTTACAGGAAGGTCCTATTTTGCGCGTACAAACTCGATGAGCACTGCCTGTTATCAACGACTAGTTGATCGATGCTGGAGGCGGTCTGGGAATCTCCTGTACCGCCCAAATCAAAAAGATGCATGCTGCCCTCATTACCCACTTCGCGTAGACTCGACCAGCTTCCGGGCTACTAAGGATCAGAGACAAGCGGTAAACCGCTTCAACAGGTTCATCATTGGGATTGACTATGCTAGAGTAGCTGCCCGCCGCTATCCCAAATCACGAGAGCAGGCACGGAAGCGGAGCAACGAGTTCGATCTGGTAGAAAGAATCCATGAGTGTGAATCACTAGCCCGACCGCCAGAGCCTGCCCACTCCTTCGTAGTCACACTGGAGCCAGACGATTTTACCGAAGAAAAATATGCAGTTTTCGAGGATTACCAGCGTGTCATCCACGGAGAGGATCCGTCAGATATATCGAGGGACGGGTTTACAAGGTTCCTCTGCAACTCGCCCCTGAGAAAGGAGACAATCACAATGTCTAGCGGACGGGAAAAACGCCTGGGGTCTTTTCACCAGTGCTACCGACTCGGCGGGAAGTTGGTCGCTGTAGGGGTTCTCGACCTCCTGCCCGAGGCAGTCAGCGCTGTCTATCTTTTCTACCACCAGTCTATACATGATTGGAACCCTGGTAAGCTGGGTGCATTGAGAGAGATTGCACTGGCACGGGAAGGTGAATATCGCTGGTGGTACCCCGGGTACTATATTCAGACATGCCCTAAAATGCGGTACAAGATGGACTATGCGCCCCAGCAGATACTGAACCCGAACAATATGGAGTGGATGGCGATAACCAAGGAGCTTCTATCCCGATTCGACAGCTATGGGTATCTTCACTTCCCTGGCTTCGATGAAAACGGAGCAACGGGGCCGGATTTAGAGCAACCAAGTCCTACCGTACGTGGCGAAATCGAAGCATCTGTGAATGAAGAAGAGACAGAAGAGAAAGTAGATAATGGAGCTCAGGGAGACAACGAAGACGATGACGCAGATATATCGCTTTTTAAGAGCAAGATGCCCGGGCTCGCTCCCTTGAGCGACGTACTATCGTACAACTACGACGAGTTATATGTGCGGCACCAGTTAGGCTATTTTCTTGCAAAGAACGTCTTCGACTGGGACGATGAGGATGCTATCACAGGGAGCGGGCCAAAGGCCCAGCTGGCTCGTCTGGCGGCGTCTGTAGGCCCCGATCTAATGCCGCAGCTCTGCTTAGACCTAAGACGGCCTTATTAGGGCCCAAGGAGAAGTATTCGCCAGTAGGGCTCGTGGAAGGCCTGCCATGTATACGGTTTGCCGCACTCTGGACAGGACAACCCGTACGAGTTATTCCAGGCCGACTAGTAATCAACGTTGCGTGGTCTTGGGGATACGTTCTCTTGTAGGATCTTTTGTCCTAGGCGGGGTTACCAAGGTCCCCGAAACACATCGTGTACAAATTAAAGGTGGAAGTGTGGGTTTCGGTTTCAGCGAATTAATAATTGCGAGATGATGCTCTTCCAATATTTATATATGAGTTAGGTAACGCTTTCCTCTCCTTGTCTGGCCGCTTATATCAATTAGTCGACGTTTGTTTTAGGGTATACGAGCTCAGGATATGGCGAATGGTGGGAACCTTGGCGGCCAGCTCGCTCGTTATCTCGGACCACAGGGATGATTGTACGCCACTCCCCTCGTCGCTTTCGAATATGATGTTTGCCTGTCTATTGTTGCGGGAAGGGTCAGCCAAGATGATGATGTCGTCGAGTATAGTGAAGCAAGAGCAATAAGGGGTAGACGTCAAAAGAGAAACTGAGTAGTAGGAATTTTGAAACTGCAAGGATACTCGAAAGACTTACTTTCGGTAATCTTCTTCCGACCCGTAAAAGCGGATAAACTTTCCCTGGTGCCATGGTCAGTATAAAATAATTCTTAATCAAGTTTTTAAATAAGGGGATTTGTATGCCTCCATATACTTTTATTTGGAGGGAAAAAAGGAGATAGATCACTTACATGTTCCCCCTCCTTGGTCCGCGCGGCAGCGATCAAAGTCCTAGCACCATTCTCAGGCGTCTTGGCCGCCAGACCCATGTAAGCGGCGATGAAAGCGTCAAAGACGCGGCTCTTTCCGGTGTAATGTCGCGCAAGCCCAGTTCGGACCATTCCCGGACAAGTCGTGTTGACGATGACTTCGGGACTGCGAAAGTGAAAAGAAAAGATGAAAAGCGTCAGTTAACGTTACGACAGACCAAGGCGATATTAAGTAGGTAAGTATACGCACCGACCATCTTTTCCTTTGGCCAACTCGGCTATCTCGCGACTGGCATAGTGTACCATGAGCTTGGTGGCGGCATACATGTCTCTTGGACCCGGCCAATTTGTCGGGTTGTTGTAATATGCCAACACGCCATTCTTGTTCTTGTTCTTGTTCCAGGTCTTGATATCGGGACCTATGTGTTGACCAGATCCGACGATGACGATGTGGGGAGGTGATGATGATGATGATGTCGATGATGTCGATGATGCGTGCTCAGACTTCATCCATGGGAGGAGGAGGAGGGCTAGGAGAGTTGTGCTGAGGACGTTTACTTGGAGGTTTTGCTCCCTGTTTGGTTGAGTTGGGTGTTGTGATTAGCTTGTGTTCTTTCTTTCCGTAGTTATAACAGGGTGTGTGCTTGTGAGGAGTACATAACATACCATCCCTCATCCACCACCGTGTGTTCGGTCCCAAGAACGCCCGCATTCAGAATAACCAAATCGAGACCCCCTCTCCCCATCCTCTTCTTCTTCACCTCTTCAACACAAGCGACTACGGAGTCGTAACGGTTCATATCGAGCTTGACCAGCGAAACAACCCCTTTACTACGTCCGCTTGTTTCTCTCGCCAACTCCGCCAACACCGTTTCCGCGCCCCGGCTTGGATCCCGACTGGTGATTATGACTTCGGTAGCGCCTAGATTCACGAGATGGGCTGCGGCTGCGAGACCGAGACCGCTTGTTCCGCCGGTTATGAGCGCGCTTTTCCCCTCGAAGCTATCCGCGGGTGGGAGGGGGATGGGGAACCATTTCATGTATATCTGGTAAAGAAGTCCGCTTGGCATTGTGTTTTGTTGATGATGGTTTTGGGTTGGTGTAAGTGTGTGTTCGGGTTCCAGTTAATATCTATGTATTCGGCGATGGTTTCAGACAATCACGAATCTTTTAAAGAGTAAAAAAACACCTTTCCTGAGATTTAATGATAGATAAGACATCTTAAAGTTACTATATAGGTTTACATGGCCGACTCTTATACCTTTCCAGAATCTGAATATGGCTATCGTGTACGATTGCTTACAAACTTCCTCGTAAAGCAGGATTTTTCATCCTTCATTGTAATAGGCTCTTTAAACCAGCATTTTTTGCGTGGCGCTAAAGTATTGTGAAGTTGCTTACTTATAATCTTGGTCGTCGGCGACTTTTCTTCTAGTATCGTCAGGGGAGACGGCGCCGTGTTGACCCGTTGTTTGTCTCCGAGCCAGGGCTAAAGTAGCCCCGTGGAAAAGTTCAACATTACCCACCCATATTTCTAGAATGGTCTAATATTATATTCCGAATGAATTATTCTGAGGACGGGTCGCATGAAGATAAAGATTTAATTGGAGAGAAGTTCATCGCATGTTTTCCTCTAACTTTACGTCTTTCGAAGAAGACTTGACCGACGTGATGCGACTTTTTCGTGGGGGGTCTGTGATCTTACGAGTCGGCACACCAGGTATACGAGCCGTAGTAAAACATACTGGATAATCGGTCATACAATACCCAGAAACCAGGAAAGCTGGCCAATCAAGAATTATCTGTATATCGTGGATACCAGTCTTTCCAAGCCTTGACAAAACCTCATCAACTTCTCAGAACCTCTTATTGGGACAAGAAATGAAATATTCCCGTGTCCCTTCTTGATAAATCCGAATCTGGACAGCATACCCTGTAGTTGCGACCTAGACTAGACTACCTTACCCTGAACCTTCATCGTTCGCCTTAAAAAAAGAGCAGCTACCCCACCATTTAAGCTTCAAGTCACAACGACTTTCTTAACCAATCAATCAGCACCATTAAGCTCAGCTCAGAAAAATCTCCCCGGAGGTACTGTAATTATCTAGAAAGTATTATCTACACATACAGATCAAAAACCAACCCCACCTACGCTGCCTTATTTCGGGACAGAAGTGTTTGTTGTTGTATAAAAGGGAACTGGAGTAAATCTAGTATAAGGAAAAGAAAGAAAGGGCAGACGACACAAACCTTTGCAAGCGGACCTACCTACATATTCGAAAGAACACACCCGCGATGGCGACATCGCAACCCCTACTGCTCTCGCCGGCAGAGCTCGCCTACCTCCACAGCACACTCAGCCTCACACCACCATTAAGACCAGACGGACGGACAGCCACGCAGTTCCGTCCATTGACGGCTGAGACGGGAATATTACCTGGCACGAACGGCAGCGCGCGGATATGTTTCGCCGATGGGACGGAAGCCGTAGTGGGAGTCAAGGCCGAAGTCGAGAAGACGACGACGACGACGGTGAATCTTGACGGCAGGGGAGAAGAAGAAGAAGAAGAAGAAGAAGACAACAATGAAAGGTGCGGAGAGAACGACTGGCTCGAATTATCGGTTGAGATCCCGGGATATCGCGACGACGATAGCAGTACGGTGTTTCTCGCCAGTATGCTGACCGAGGCTCTGCTGGCGGATGGCGAATTGACTAAGAAGTTGTGGATTAATCGCCGGTTTCATTGGAAGCTCTATCTTGACGTAAGTTCCTATTCCAGCATCCCCGAGGTGTAGAGAAGGGAAAAGCAGCGGAACAATGAAGCAAGGATCAAGAAACTAATTCTGATACTATCTCTCTAGATCATCCTCATCTCACCTCCCCTATCCTACCCCCTCCCACTCCTCAGCCTAACCGCACACCTCGCCCTCCTCGCAACGAGACTCCCGCGGCTGAAATCCGAAGGCGACGAAGACCCCATGTTCGACGACGACTGGGCCGCCTCGCAACCAATATATCCCCGCGCATCCGGCTCTACTTCTTCTTCCCGACCGCCCATCACGTTGCTCGTCATGGCCGTCGGCGACAACATTATTTTCGACCCTTCGAAAGAAGAGCTGGCGGTAGCAGACTGCGCGCTCGCCGTGTCCGTCGGCGAGGCAGCGGGGGATGTGCGGGTGGATGACCCCGCCGCCATGGACATCGACGTTGACCGGGAAGTCAAGGCCGGTGGCACGCGCGCACTACGTCTCCTATCCGTACGCACCATCGATCCACCGTCGCGACTGACCGCCCCCGGCGTACCTAATGCCGTGAACGCTGCGGCATGGGGCCACAGCGCGCCTGCTGCCGCGAAAGAGACCGGGCTGCGGGCTGTCGAGACAGACAACGTGGAGGGAGTGTGGAAAGCGCCGCGCGGCGGGGTTAAGATTACGCTTATAGGCACCATGGTGCAAAAGATACTAGAAAAAGGTGGCATCGCGGACGAGGTATTAGAAGGATTAGATGGTGTGGAGTTAGCATAGACCGAGTCGCATTTTCGGCACTGATTTTTGCTACATGACACCACAATGCTTAAAGTCTACAAATAATGTACAGAAGCAGTGGCTCCCGGGCGTGCATTACATGGTATAAATTGTACATGGGGCAGCCCTCTCTCTGGTTTGAGAGATATCCGGCAGAATACAAATGCGAGATGCATTAGAAAATGCCGAGGAATTTCTTCTTCTGCCTTCCTTCTGTGGCCTCTGCAGGCACATTCGGCTCGGGCGTCGAAGAATCGACAACGGCAGCCGCGGAAGCAGCCCCGGGTGTCTCCGCAACATCCTCGGCGACCTCGGCCCTGGCGCCGAAGATGCCCTTGTTTGCCGGTTCCATACCGTGGGCCTTGCGATACTCATTTCGCTTGCCGACGTCCTCGACCCTGCGGCGGCGCTTCTCAGCCGTTTGCGCGGACTCGTGCTCCTCGGTCATGCGCAGAACCTCGAGGCAGGTACCGATGTATTGGAACGGATGCCGTGGGAACTCGGAGATGTCCGGGATCATGTCCATGTAGGGCGACTTAGCCTTGAAGTTTTGCACCCAAACGTACGCGGCCAGTGATGTTAGCGTGCCCTGGAAGGGGTGTTAGCTAGCTTTCTATTGCAATATAGAAGACAAGAGGGACTGAAGTGCATGTCGAGACCCGTCTTACCAATGTGATAAACGTGTGAACACCTCGGCTGTGGATGAACCAGTGTGACCATGTGTTTGGCGGAGGCGGCAGTCCCGGATATGATTTCCTTGCCTGCGCCTGAACCTCTTCTGTCGTCATCGGCCCGCCATAATGCCGTGGTGTTGACCGTGGCAGTCTAGAGCCGTGTGAGGGTGGGTTGAATCGCGCTGGCTTCTCCAGCACAATAGGTTTGGAGGGGTCGACTTTGGGAGTAGCGGCAGGTTTTGCTGGAGACGGGGGTGTCTTTGGTTTTGGCGCGACTGTCTTGACAGTCGGCTGGCTCTCCGCAGCAACTGGTTTGGCGATAGGCTCTACAGTTTTGGCAGACGCTGCAGAAGCTTTAGGAGTCACGGGTCCTTTCGGGGTTAACTTCACGACGCCTGGCAGGTCTGAAGGTGGCTTTGTAGGTGCCGAGTGCTTCGCGGCTTTCGAGGCGGCCGACGATTTTTTGGAGTAGGACCTTTGGCCGGCAATTGCGCCCTTTGTCTTGGTAGACTTCGAAGCCGCATTGGTAATATGCCGTGTTATTACCTGGCCGACATCGAGAGGTCGAGTAGTAGCAGCACGCCACATTGGACTCGACTGCGGAAGGAGGAATCGTGGAATAGACGTCGCCTTAGAAGCCATTGGTTGACAGGAGCTGACTAACGGGTGCAGCTCGGAAAGCAATCAAAAAGAGGTCACAATTGCTATCAACGTTAAACTTTAACATGTGGGCATGAATAGCCTCGCCAACAGTAATTACTCGCGTGGATCAAACGTGAATCGGAGACGCATATTCACTTAGCGATGCGTACTTGTGGAAAGTGGACAAGGTGACCCATAAATTCCTGACTAGGATATTGGCACGTTTCTCCGGGATACCGACGCCTATTCCTACGAGTACGAGTACTGTAATCTGTACTCTGTAAAAGTGCTGTGGTGAAATTCCAACCATTATTTTTTGTCTCATCAGGGGTACGGAGAAAACATTGACTTGTCGAAAATTTCTCATGTGGTCTTGGCGTGCTTTTAACTCTGCATACCTAGACTGCAATAGGCAATTACTGTTTTCTATCCAATATACCGCTCGCCCTATCCACGAAAGCAGCGAAAGTACCCGGCTTTTGTCTTTGCTAGGCGTGGTACGTAATGGAAGGTTTGGCCCGGGTTCCCCCGGGAGCTGTATTATTTCAGGGAGTACGCGATTGGCTGGATGGGAGCGGCTTAGTGCCACACTTGTGGCACCAAAGACCCATAGTGACGATCGAAAGCGTTAGATTTTCCTCTTTAGCTAGCATGCAAGGCCGGCAAGCAACAAAGTCTTGAGCTCATCAGTTTCCCTTTAAATCCTGATTGCCTCAATTTTTTTTCCCTCCCTCTGAATAAAATCTCCTAAGAACACATCATCAACCTTGCGATACCCTCATTCACCTCTTACGACTACAACAACTTTTGTTGTGTGCTACTGTACCATTAAATCTTCTTAATCACTTCTATTAAATCCACATAATCTTCAAAATGCCTGTCGGTCCCGGTAAGTCATATTCTATTTCGTGACGGTCCCTAACGGTTGTCCTTTTTGCACTTGTCGTCGACCAGGACTATATGCAGCCATTGGGTCGAGCCCGGTGCCTGTGCAATGTCTTCTAGCCCTGGCGCTTCCCCTGCGACTGCACTTGGTCGACTGTTTGCGAACCCGATGCCCCTTTAGCCCTCGCGACTCGTGTCTCCCGGACGTCGACCGCGGCTTGCGCCATTTTCGTTGCCTATGTTACACATATGCCGAGGATATCGTGGCTACTCCTGGGAGTAGCGCATAACCCTTGGGCATGTATCGCATAGAATACAATGGCTGGCAATGCGGTTCGGTCGTCTCAGCAACCCACCACATACCTTCTACATTCAACGGACCGAGACGGATCGTACATGTGAGGCTAACGACTTGGATTCGCAGGTGACGCTAAGAAGGGTGCCAACCTCTTCAAGACCCGTTGCGCTCAGTGCCACACCCTGAAGGACGGCGAGGGCAACAAGATCGGCCCTGCGCTGCACGGCCTCTTCGGCCGCAAGACCGGCTCCGTCGCCGGCTACTCATACACCGACGCCAACAAGCAGAAGGGCATTGAGTGGAACGATGAGACTCTCGTATGTGTTTCCCATTAGCTATTGGCTTGCTCCATAAATACCTTGGGTTGTTTGTTGCTGACCATCCATCCATCCATCCAGTTCACATACCTCGAGAACCCCAAGAAGTACATTCCTGGCACCAAGATGGCCTTTGGTGGTCTGAAGAAGGAGAAGGACCGTAACGACCTCATCACGTAAGTTAAAAACAACCCTCTTGGGTCATCTCTCTCTCTTCCACATGACATCCTAGATATGGACGCTGACTCAAATCGTCTTTACAGCTTCTTGAAGGAGGAGACCGCATGAAAAGTTTAACCGCGCGCGAGGCGGACGTGTAACGATAAAGCATTGCATAGAGATACAGGCCCGACGGTGTTTGTATTTATAGACTAGACTACATTGGCAGCACTTTTTCGCTGGTTCGAGCATATATCCATCTCCTCTTAATTCGTTTCTGCAAACAGGACTCGGCGGCAAACAGGTTAAGCCAGGAGTTGGTGCTCCATCTGGGAAGGCTGGGGTGGGACCGTTCGTGTTGAAATTACTAGTAATATATATTATGTATGACCTGTATATGACAAAAAAGCAAAATACCTACCTATTCCCTTTAACATATCGATTCTTCATATCTTGTCTTGTGTGAAATTTTATCAATACGTGAGGCAATATTTGCATAGATAATAGCTACGGTAAGTTGCCGGTTAAGACCATCCATGTGTCCACACTATGGCGGTGACATCGAGATCTGCCTTCGGAGCTTTTCTCCTGTGCCAAGCCATGGTGCCAAGCCATGGTGCCAAGCAAGTAGGTAGACCGTAGATCCATCATATGGCAAACGTATCATCTACAAGAATGTCCCTAAACTTTCCACAAAATGAGCCCAAAATACAGAGTCATACCTTCGTTTCAAAAGAAATCTAACAAAAGGGAGGTATATCTAGTTGCCTTGTCTATTAGTTAAGCATCGACTCACTCCCTCGCTATGTATGCATGTATCATCCTCGTAGCTTTTATCTAAAGTATTGTGACAGATAAAGCATGTGACCTGGATCTAAAAGGTATTAGAAGTACTTTAGGTAACTAAGTATATAGTAACCTTATTTTAAATAAGGTAAGATACGCTGCGCGTATTTTAAACTATTATATAATATGTACTTATACCTAAAAAGTACTAAAAATATATAAAGCACTTTAAACCTAGTTAAATACTTTTATAGATTATAGTTAATTATATTACATTTTTAAGCATATAGTTTTACTTTTAATGCTTTATACTTATTTTAATTTATTTTGTTTGCTGCAATTTATTATTAAAGTTATAAGCTTAGTTTGCTTATAAAAAACTAGTGCTACTTTTAAAAGCTTAAAAGCTAGTTAACTACTTATAACTTTATTTTTAAACCTTTATTTATAAACTATTTAATATAAACTTTAACTTATTTAAAACTATTTTAAATATATTTAACTTTTTTAATACTTTTTTATTTAAATAAGCATTTTAATATAACTTAAAAAGCTTTTAAGCATTTAAAATATTAAAAAATAAAATTAATGCAAATATTACTTTTAAAAATGCTTATAACTAAGCAAAGTAGTATTAAAAGCTTAAGTTTATTTATTACTAACGTAGCATTTAGGAAAAAATAAACCTAAATGCTTTTAAAACTACTTATAGCTTAACAAAGCTTTATAAAAATTTTATTAAAAAAAAAGCAAAAAAGGTTATTGTTTAGTATTAACTGCACAAACACTATAAAGCATAGCTACGCTATTTTAATAACTTTTAAAATAATAAAAAACTTAATTTTTTTAAAACTTTAAACTTAAATAAAGCTAAAATTTAAGCTATATATAAAACAATAATTAATAAAAATAGCAAGCATAAAAAATAAGTTATTATGCTTTAAGTATATTTAACTTTTATTTAAAATTAAATTAATAAAATAGTTAACAATTGCTTTAAAAGCTAAGTTTAAGTGCTTTAAAACTAAAACTGCAATTATACGCTTTAAAACTTTATTTAGCGCTTAAAAAAAATTGTTGCCTTATATAATATTAAATTTTAATAAATTGCTTAAAAAACATATTATTAAGTGCTTGCTAAAGCATAAAAAAGTTTAGTTAAGCTAAGCAAGTAGTATAAAAAATAGCAAGCAGCGTATAACAAAGCTTTTAACTATAATATAGTAAATATTAAAAAGCTATTAGCAGTAAAAATTTTTTTAACTATAGTAAGCACTAAAATTATATTAAAGTAAGCCTAAAATAAAAAAATACAACTTTTTTACTACTAAGCCCTTAGTAAATTAATTTTAATGCTTATAAAATATGCTAAAATCTTTAAAAAGTATAATTAAAAGTTAAAAAATTAAAAAAAAGCCGGTATTTTAGCTATTTTTATAATAGTAGTTTTAAACAACTTTAAAAAAGCAAAAGCACTTTAAGTAAAGTTAAGTATTAAAAACGCTTTTAAAAGCAAGTCTTGCTTATATTTTTTTAAAAATAAAAAAAACAATTACTTATAATTACTATATAAGTATATTTACTTTTAGCGCGCTATTATTAAATCTATAAGCTTTAAAGGTTTTTAAATAAGTAATAAGTATATTAAAAAAACTAAAAAGCGCTACTTACTTGCTAAGTAAAATAAATTTTAATAAAAAATTGTAAAAAAAAGGTAAGCAATACTATTAAAACTTATAAGCTTTAAAAAAAAAAAAAAATTAAATAAGCAAAAAAATTTTAGCTAAAGCAAGTATTTACTTAAAAATTAAATTTATATAGTAATTAATTTAGTAAGCTTTAGTATTAAAACTAAAAACTTTGCTATGTTTATAATATTTAAACAATTTTAATATATATTAGCAAATAATATAGTGCTAAATAATTATAAAGTAGTTTACTTAGTTAATAAACTAAATTTATTAAATAAAAAAAGCTTTTAAGCTACGTTTAATAGTAGCGTTTTATTTAGCACTATAAGCTTTTTAGTAATTAAAAAAAGTTAATAAATAATTTAAAAAGTAATAAATAAGATTATAAGCCTTTATATAAAAAACTTAGTTTTAAAAAATATAAACGTAGTTAAAAGTTTTTATATTAATATTGTTTTAAAAGCTTAACTTTAGCAAAAAAAAATTTAATATTATAGTTTTAACTACTTGCTTTAATATAAATTAATTAAGCATAATACTATACTTAAAATATTTGCATATTATTATAACTTAGTTTTTTTTAAATATAAGCTTTAATTTTTTTACTTTAGTAGTTACTTAGTAAACTTTATAATATTTTTTAATATTTTATTTAGTACTACAAAGATTATAATAGCTATTATAAAAAGAAAATATTAACTTTTTAAAAACTTATTATAACTATAAACTAATTTAAAAAAATTATAGTACTTAAAAGCAAAACACTTAAGTTTAAAAGCTTTGCAAGCTTTAGCTAATAAAGCATAAAACATTAAAATTTAAAAAACGCTTTATATTAAGTATAATAGCTATGCTACTACTTATATAATTAAAGTAGTATTTTGCTAAACTTTAAAGCATTGCGCAAGTTAGCTATTTTAAAAAATTTATTAAAATTTATTTAATTATAAAAAAAGCTATAATAAATTTATATAAATATTAGTTTTAAAAAATAAATATAGTAAAATACTTTAAGCTTTTTTACTATAAAAAAAAAGCTTAGAACTAATACTTAAAAAGCTTACTAGTTTTAAAAAGTAAGTAAAATACTAGTTTAAACTTTTTTTTTACTTTTTTTGCTATAATAATAAAAAAGCAGTTATTGCTATAAAAAAAAAACTAAGTATAAAAAGTAGTATAAAAAAAAAAAATTATAATAAAAACCTTACTTATATACGTTAAAAAACTAGTAAAAGCAAGTAAATAAGCTAAATAATAAATTATATGCAAGTTAACTGCTATAATAAACAAAGCACGTTTGCTTACTAAACTATAGCTAAAAATAGTTTAAGCAATAATATAATTATATAACTAAAGCTTTTTAAAAGCTTACAATTTTTATAGCTTATTTAAAAAGCTTTATATATAGTTTATATATTATTTTTGCTAGTATATACTAAAAGTAAAAAAAGTATTCATAAGTAATTTTAAATTAAACTAGTTAAAAATAGTAGCATATAAATATAAATACTATTTATTAAAATAAGATTTTTTTATAAGTTGTTAAAAATAAGCATTTAAAATAAAACTTTAAGTATATATAAAATATATAATAAAGTATATAATAACTAACTTATACTAAATTTAAATACTTATAATAAAGCAAGTAATTATGTTTAAAAATATAAAGTTTAATAAAATATAGTTTTATAACTTAAAAAAAACTTATAAATATATTAGTTAAAAAATAATATAGTATAAGTTTATTAAAGTTAAACTAATACTAATATTATTTTTTAATAAACTTTTAAATAATAAAACTAAAAATATTTTAAGTTATAAAATATTACTTAATACGCTATTAGCAATAAAAAAAACTAAAAGTATGCTTAAACTAATTAAAAGCTTAAATAGCTTTTTATAAGCTTATAAGTTAAAAGTAAGTATAGCACAAAAGTAAGTAAAGCTACTTAAAAACTTATAATATTAGCAATAAAAACTTATAACTTTTAAAAATACGCTAAAGCTTTTTAAGCAAAAAAAATAGCATAACTAAAAACTTAAACAATAAGGCAATATACTAGTAGCACTTAAAAAAAGTATATAAAATATAAAGCAAAGATTATAAAAGTTAAATATATTAAAAAAAACGCTATAAGCTAATATTAATAAGTAGCTTAAATAAAAAATAGCTACTTTAAAGCGTTTAAGCTTACAAAATAATATAATAAAGCATTAAAACATAACTTTAAATGCTTAATTATATTTAATAATAAAAAAAAAAGCTTTAAAGCATTAAAAAAACTTTTATAATGTTTTAAAGCATTTTAATACTTTTAATATATAACTTAAAAAAAAGCAAAATAAAGCTTTTAAAAAAAAAGCATAAAGCTTAAATGCTTTTAATATAAAAAAGCTAAAAATAAAAAAAAAATATACTTAGTAAAAACTTTTAAAACAAGTTAAAAAAAGTAAAAAACTTTATAAATTTTTACTTTATAATAAAGCTAAAAAAAGCAATTAGTATATATTTATAATACTTATATATAGCAAAAATATAATTATAATATTAAATAATAATAATAAATATTAAAAATTTTTTTTAAAAACATTTTTTTTAAATTAACTAAAAGCAATTTACTAAGAAAATTAAAAATACAAGACTTTATATGCTATATTTATAGTAGTAATAAAGTAAATAAAAGCAAAACGTTTAAGTGCTTTTTTAAAAAAGAAAATTTACTAAAATAACTTAGTAAAGCTAAAACTTAAATATTAAAAAAACTTTATAATATATTTGCTAAAAAAGTATTTTAAAAAAAGCGCAAAAAAAAAGCTAAATTAAATGCTTATACTTAACGTTATAAAATATATTTTATATAAAAATGCAATAAGCAAGCTATTATTATTAAAATAAATATTTGCTTATAAGTTTAATAAAAAAAAGTATTTTATAAACTATAAAGCTAAATTAGTAATAAAAAAAAATTAATAAGTAATTAATACTTTTTAGTTAACTTATATAGCTACTTTTGCTATCTTAACTTTTTAATTAGTTATAGTAATAGTAGCTTACTTTAGTTTTAAATATAAATAATATAATATTAAAAGCGCGTTTTTTAATATAAGTAAAAAAAGTAAAAAGCTAATAGTATATAATATGCTTAATAGTATAAAAAAGCATTTTAATAAAGTTATGCTACTTTTAAAAGCATTATATAGTTTAAAAAACTTGCTTTTTTTTTAATATAAAAAATTTTTAAATACGCTAATAAAACTTAGTTTTATACTTTTTAAAAAAAAACCTTGCTTGTTTTATAATAAAAACTGCTAAATATTAGTAGTTTTCTATATAAACAATTTTTTAGTACTATACTTAAAGTTTTATAAAGCGTAAGCGTTTTAAGTAACCTAAAGTATTAAATAAGCATATAAAATTAAAAACTAAAAAAACATTATATAGTTTTTTAAAATTAAAGTAGTAAAAAAAAAAAAAAAAAAAAAACAATTTCTTTACTATATAACTAATATATTAAAAAAGTAGCTAAGCGTTATAATTTAGCTAATAAAAGCTAAACACTATATATACTACTACCTTATAAAAAACTAAAAAAGTTTAAAAGCATAGCAATAAAAGCGCAAATTAAAGCATATTAAAAGCGCGTAAAATTAATTATATATATAGCAATTATAATAAAAGCAAATATATTATATACTATATTATTTTTATTAAAGTTTTTAATTAACTTAAGTTTAAAGCATTTAGTTATAGTAAATTAAGTTATTAAGTATTTATATTATATTAAAAAGCTAAAAATAATAATAAACTATTTTTTTAATAGCTTATAAGCATTAATAATAGCAAAAAATGCGTTTTTTGCTAATAATCTAAAAATATAGCAATTTTTTTACAAATATTTAATAAGTTTATAAAAAAGCCTAATTACTTAAAAAGCATATTAATAAAATATAGTTTTTATTTTTACTATAAAAGCAAAGTTAATAATTTTAAAACTAATAAGTAAAAAGGCTATAGCGCTAAAGCGTTTAATAGCTAATATAAAGCTTAATTTTAATTAAAACTAAAAAATTTACTTTAATAATATATAAGTAATCTGCTTAGCAATAAAAAATAAAAAACATATTAGCACTTAATTAAAACATATTAATATATAAAACGTATAAATATATAAGCAATATTAAAAAAGCTTATTTAAAATTAAATATATAGCAATAGCTAACATACTAGCTAACAAACTTACTAAAAACTTATTTTAAAAAGCGTTTAAGCATTTTAAATTACTACTAAACTTATAACAAATTTTAATACTACTACTTAAAATAAAAAATTAACTTTAAAAAATAGCAAAGCATTATACTTTAATTAAAAAAAAGCATAAGTATTAAAAGTTTATTATAAAACTTTAATATTTATATTTAAACTAGCTAAGTAAAATTACTTAAAAAATAATAAATAATAAACAAGTATAAAATAAAACTAATTTAATTTTTTTTAAAAGCTTTTTTGCTTTTTACCTTTTTTTTTTACTTTTTTTTTTTAAGCATTAACAATACGCTGTTAACTTTAACTATTATAAGCTTTATAAACACTATAACTACTACTACGTGCTTTTTATTAAAAAGTACTAAGACTTTAAAAACTAATAATAGTATTTTAAGCTAAAATAAGCTTTTTATTATTTACTATAAGCTTATTAAGCTTTACGTTTTTAACTTTATAACTTTTTAGCTTAAGTATTTAAAATATAATATTTTACATTTTTTTTAAAAACATTTGCTATTAAATATTTTCTTTAAAATAAAAGTAAATAATGCGCTAGTAAAAATTGCTATATTAACTATTTAAAGTATTAATATACCTATATAACTTTTTTACTTTTTAAAATAAAGTTAAATACTTATAAGCATTAAAAATAAAAATAAAATACTTACTTAATTTTTAGCAGTTATGCTTGCTTTAAGCATTTTAAATAAAGCATTAGTATATAATATAACTTAAGTAAAAAGTAAGCAATAAGCTTAGCTAGTAGTACAATATAAGCAAAAATAGCAATTTAAATTAGCTATATTATAATAACTAATTTTAAAAAATAAATAAACAAAACTGCGCATTATAGCTAAAAAACAATTAGTATATAAAATATTTTAATAAGTACTTAGTTATAATTTAAGTACAACCTTTTGCTTTTCTTTATAAATAAAAAAAGCAAGCGTTTTAAAAATAGCCTTATTAGCACATAAAAGCTAATTTAAAGTACGTAGCCTTATATAATTATAATGTAAAATATAATTTTTATTTATATTAAACTTGCTAAACTAAATACTATTATTACTATTATTATTATTTTTTTTATTAAAACTAAAGCTAATAAAAATAAAAGTATTTAAACTAAAGCTAATAAAGGCAAAAGCATTAAAAATAAGCTATAAAACTTATAGCTATTTATTAAGTACTAGATTTAAACTAGCGTTAAATAATATATTTAAGCATTGCTTTAGCGCTTACTTTTTTTTTACTAAACTAAAAACGCGTAGTAAAATAATATATATAAAAAAAGAAAACTTTAAAAGAAGACTTTAACTAAAAACAAAAAAACTACGCTTAAAAGCTTTTTATAACCTTTAAACAATAGCTTTTTTTTTTAGTATAAAAAAAACCTCTTAATAAAATAGGCAACTATATAAAAAAAAAGGCAAATTAGTATAGTTAAACAAAAAAGCAAGCATTATAATAAATTAAAAATGCTTTAACTTACTATGCAAAACTTTTATAATAATTTTTACTATAAAAATAAATATAAAATAAAAAACGTGCTTTTAATTAAAAAAACATAATAAGTTATAGCTTAAAATGCTAACTAAAGCAAAAAACGTACTTTTTTTACGCGCTAAAGCTTTTTACTGCTTTTTAAAGCTAATTAAAAAGTTTATAATATTAGCAGTTTATCTAGCTATATTAGTGTAGCAAAAAAATTAACAACTAAATTAAGTACTATAAAAAATATTATAGCAAAAATAAAAAAAGTATTTATAATATTTTTAAGTTGTTTACTAGCAACTTACACTTTAAGCAAAAGCATAAAAGTATTTATAATATATTTAAGTTGCTTGCTAGCAACTAATGCTTTAAGCAAAAGTATAAAAGTATTTATAATATTATTTAGTTGCTTACTAGTAATATTTTTATTTATAATATTTTTAAGCTGCTTGCTAGTAGCTTTTTTTATATTGTTTTACTAATGTTAATAAATATAATATATTATAAAATTACTTTTGCTTAATAAGTTAAATAGTAAAAAAATAAGTAATTAAAGCGTACGCTTTGCTTATTATTTAGTACGCTTTAAAATATAAGCAGCGTTTATACTAGCAAAAGCATTACATACAAATATTGTGCTAAAAGCAACTTTTACTATTAATAAAAGCATAAACATTATATAAAAAAATAGTAAACTATAAACTTTAGTATAAAAAATATAAAAAGTAACTATAAGCACTTTAAAAGCTTGTTTAAGTGTAACAACTTTTTTATAAGCATTAAAATTATTATTTAAATACTTATTAGCTTTTACTATAAAAGTTTAACTAATAATAGCAACTTTTAAATAAGCATTTATATTATTATTAAAATGCTTGTTTTTTAATACTTACTTTATAAAGCTTTTTTTATAATATAATTAGTTTTGCTTTTTTTTAAACAATAAGCTAAAAACTGTATTAAATATAAGTATAAAATGCTTTAATAAAGGCAAACTTATAATTAAAATAAGTTAAATAAGCATTATAAGTAATATAAAAAAGCTTATAAGCATATTAGCTTTATTTTTTTTATAATAAAGCATTATAAAAGCTAAGTTATGCTTGCTTACGCTATAAAAGTTTTTTATATAAGCTTAAGCTAAAAAAGTAGCAAAATTTTTTATATTAAAGTTTATATTTATATGCTTAGCTATAGCTTAAAACTTTTTTTTTAACTAATAAACTATTTATATACTAAAAATAAGTTTAAATTTTATATTATATATTATAAAATAACGTAGTAAGCATTAAATAGAAAAAAAAATGCGCATATTACTTACTTTATAATTAAAAAGCATAACAACGTTTTAAATACTTTAAAAATTAACTAAAAACTAATACTTACATGCTAGAAAGTAGTAATAAGTATATAAAATAAAAAAATATAAAAGCAAAGATATAAAAAAAAAAAAGTTAAAAAATTTAAAAAAGTATTTAAGCTTATAAAAGTATTAGCATAAGCAAAATAAATAAATAGCAAACATAACTAAGCATTATAATATAATATAAAATATTTAAAAGTACTTAGTTTAAATATAAGTATATTTAATATATTTATAAGCTTATATAAACAATAAAGTATTAAAGTACTTAATTACTTTAACTTATTTTAACTACTATATATTATAATATATTTTTAAATATGTACTTATATTTAAAAAAAACCTAAAAATTGCTAGCATTTATATAATTACTAGCACTTTATAATTATTACAACGTATTTTAAATACGTAAACGTATTTAAAAATTAGTTTATATATGCTAATATTATTATTTTATTTATAACAATTTTCTTTTATTTACTTACATTATCTTGCTAGTTAACATTTAAAGCTATTTATAATAGTTAGCTTTAAATAAAAAGTATATAATAAATAAAGCATATAACCTAAATTTAAAAAGTATTAAAAGTACTTTAAGTAACTAAGTATATAGTAACCTTATTTTAAATAAAGTAAAATACGCTACGCGTATTTTAAACTATTATATAATATATACTTATACCTAAAAGGTACTAAAAATATATAAAGCACTTTAAACCTAGTTAAATACTTTTATAGATTATAGTTAATTATATTACATTTTTAAGCGTATAGTTCTACCTTTAATGCTCTGCACCTATCCCAATCCACTCTGTTCGCTGCAACTCATTGTCGGAAGTATCTAGTAGCTCATTCCCACCCAAGTTCTTTCAACTGTCTAAACTTATCCGAGTGACCCTTTGAAACGCTCGGCTTCGTCTCGTTAAGAGCCCTCTGCCAATCCTCAAGTAACAAAGTGCTCTTGGTATGATCGCCCTCTTTGTCCAGCAATAACCGTCGCATAGCCGACTTGGCCGCCGCAGCGTGCAAGTTCTCAATATCGGCGCCGCTGAATCCATCACATCGGCTATCGCGGGCCACGGCCTCGAGGACGTGATATTCGGTGTACGCGGGCATCATGCGTCGCATGCGCGTCTTCAGGATCTCTACGCGACCATCGGCGCTGGGAAGATCGACGAAGATATTGGTGCCTAGACGGCCGGGACGTAGGATGGCAGGGTCGATCATGTCTGGTCGGTTGGTGGCGCCGATGACGTAGATGCCTGAGCGGCTGCTCATGCCGTCTAGCTCGGTCAGGAGCATGTTTACGACTCTTGCGCTGGAATCTGTGCCGTTTGCGTCGCGCCGCGGCACCAGAGCGTCTAGCTCGTCAAAGAACACGATGCAAGGAGCTGAAGCACGGGCGCGGCTGAAGACTTGTCGGACGGACCTCTCGGATTCACCCACGTACTTGTTGAGCAGCTCGGGGCCTTTGACGGAGATGAAGTTTGCCTTGGACTCGTTGGCGACCGCCTTGGCGAGAAGCGTCTTTCCGCATCCCGGCGGACCCCAGAGAAGTACGCCTGAGGGCCCATCGATACCAAGCGCCTTGAATTTCTCGGGGTGGTGGATAGGCTCCACGATGGACAGCATGAGCTCCTCCCGCACATCGTCGAGGGCGCCGATATGACCCCAGGTGGTATCGGGGATGGTAGAGAATCCTTCTCGTTTGGAGGAGGGCTGTACTTGCGTGACAGCTTGCAGCAGATGTCGCATCGACAGCGTATACTTGTCTTCCGGTATTGCGTTGAGCGGCGCAGCTAGAATCGAGTAGTGTAGCTTGATAGCATCAGAATCTTCCGTATTTTCAGCCCCTGAGTCGATGTCCATGGCACCAGACGGGGACTGCTGTGTCGCAACAGAGATTAGTTCTTCGGCCAGGTCATTTTGAGCCATAGAAATCAAATCTTCCAGATCCGCACCAACGAAACCGGGCGTTCGTTTAGCTAAGAGTTTGAAATCCACATCATCTGAAATCGGCACGTTGCTTAACATCTTGCGCAGTATGGCCTCACGAGCGACTTCGTTAGGGATACCGAGGCTAATCTCGTGGTTAAATCTGCCGGCCCTTCGTAGAGCCGGGTCGATACTGTCCGGACGGTTTGTAGCAGCGAGCGTAACGACAAGCTTTCCCCCGAGCTTCTGCGGGTCGCAGTCATCCATGCAAGTCAACATCTGTGCCACAATCCGTTTCTCCATCTCTCGCTGTGCATTTTCTCGTTTGCCCATAATAGCATCGATTTCGTCGATGAAAATCAGACACGGTGCAAGACTCTTGGCCTCGTCGTACAATTCTCTGATTTTCTTCTCCGACTCGCCCGACATGCCTGCCACAAGGGAGGGCGCAGATACGGGAATGAAGGAAACGCCCAGAGATGCTGCATACGCTTTCGCCAACATAGTTTTGCCACATCCCGGAGGTCCGTGGATCAGCACACCGCGAGCAGGCTTCACTAGACCTTTCTCACAAGCCGCAGGGGCATGCATAGGCCACGTGACAGTTTTGACCAGTATCTTAATGGCTTCGTCCATGCCGCCTAGGTCTCTCAAGGAGGAATCTGTTGGAGGGGTGCGGTTCTCCTTCTCCTTTTCCTTGCGCTCCGCTCTGCGTTTCTTCGTGCGGGGCTCACCGTTGGCTTGCCGTTCTTCTTCCACGGCAGTCTGTGGCTCCGGCGTAGACACGCCAGAGGTCTGTGCCTTTGGTATGTCCCATGATTTAGCGATATGTTTGTTCAACAAGTAATAATCACGTTCCTTTTTTGCATTGTCAGTGAAGGAACGGATGATGGCTAGTCACTGCGTGTGAGCAGATATTTGCTATTCCCTCATACCTTTGGTTTTGGTGAAGGTGCCGAGGCTTCCTCGATTCCCGCTTCCTCATCGTCCTCTTGTTTCTCTTCCCGGCGTAGGCGTAAAACTCTTTCTATGGAATCCTCAAGTGGTCGCTTTTTCTGACGAGCCAAGCTCGAATTTGACTGTTTTATAGAATCATAGACACCTGAAATGGTAAACTTGTGCGGCTTTTTATCATCAACATGTTGATCCTCTAATTTGCGAATGATCTGGTACACATCCCGATCTATGCCTTGTAGTATCCGGGGAGGCATGGTGACTGGTGAGCAAGAAGCAATAGAAAACTAGGAGGCGAGGACTGAGTTGAAATTTAAGATCATAAAGGCTTCATGACAAATATGCACAAAATAACTGAAAATGAACGCCTGACGGAGATGGTGCAACAGGTAAATCTTTTGTAAGACTTTATGTTCTACTTCATCAGTTGTAGGAGGCGCAACTCCAGCCAAAATCGAAAAGTTTCTGATAAAACTTAAAAGTGGGTCTGCGATACAGCTATGTTTGCTGCTTCACATTGACCCCTATCGCAACTTATATACAGCTTGGTACTACTGTGTAATCTCGAAAAGAAAGTCTGGGCTGGCCGTATTGATGGAAAGGAAGAGACACATAAGATATTTCGAAATAGGAAGGACCATGTGCCTCATATAAGAAGAAGTAAATACGTCCTAGGGAAGGAAGTACGCGCTTAAGAGCTCATAGGAGGTAAGCACCGGTGATGTAAAGGCATGTACTGCTCGCGCTATTACTTCGAGCCATAAGTCTGCACAGAGTTGCACCAAATGTTATAAGAAATAAATATCTTTTAAGTCCAAATAGAATAATGAGTACCAAATGAAAAAAGATTTACAACATGCCCGTAGAAGAGGTTTCGGCTCCCGGTATATCTTGGCGACATTACAGAGAGCTAGACACGTCTACGAGTATACACGGACATAATATTTCAATGATTACTATTCATACAAAATTTGTCGTTATTGCCATGCTACATATTGGAAACACGGGAATCATTTCTTCCCGAGTTGGACCTGCCACTGCTCTTCACTTGCCTGTACTCGTACGTGTACATTGAGGACCTACTGTACCCGGTCCAAGGCGTCAGCTTTTGTAGATCTGCCAAGATCTGCACATGTAACAACCAAAAGCAGCAACTGCGTCATTGCCCAACCAGTCTTATCGATAAAACATACCGTCACTTAACCTCAATGAGCAGCACTTCCGAGTCCGGGAGATGCCGCCGCCAAGCTGGTAGGTGACCACATCCCACCAAGGAACACCTTTTAGCTTCTACAGCATCCTGATACCAGTAAATAAACCACCGAAACGATTGATTGCTTGAAGACTCCTATTTCCCTCCAATCCAAGTTGTGGAAGAAAGAGCGAGCGTTTCACCCTCGATCGAACAATGCGCCCGGCGGAGTCCGTTATAACGGATTCCAGGGCCAGGTGAAAGAAAGCACGCGGAGACCCGATCCGATCAACCTTTCCGCCTACTTACCGAACCACCACCACAACGATGGGTAATACCAACAGCCGGGTCACGGCGCAAGACAAGTCCGTTCTCTCTTCCCTCTTCCACCAGAAACCCCCCCAAACCCCTTCCTAACATCCCACCCATTCATTCCAGGGCGATCCTCGACCTAAAGCTCCAACGGGACAAACTGCACCAATACCAGCGCCGCATCGTCCTCCTCACCGACAAAGAAACCGAGATAGCGCGACGGATGCTCGCCGCCGGCGACAAGAAGCGCGCCCTCCTCGCCCTCCGACGGAAGAAATACCAGGAACAGCTCCTCGCCAAGACGGACGGACAGCTCGCGCAGCTAGAACAGCTCGTGCGCAATGTCGAGTTCGCCCTGATACAGAAAGACGTCGTCTTCGGCTTACAGCAGGGGACTCGTGTCTTGAAGGAAATACATGCCGAGATGGGCGGTATCGAGCACGTCGAGAAGCTCATGGGGGAGAGTGCCGATGCTGTCGCTTATCAGAGGGTAAGTCAAGTCAAGTCAAGTCATGGCGGGGGGGGGATATACCTTGTTTTTAAAGTTGGAGGTTAACCTTTTTTTCGTGCAGGAAATCAGCGAGATGCTCGGCGGACGCATCACAAATCAAGACGAGGAAGAAGTCGAGGACGAGTTGGCGGCTCTGGACCGTGAAGTTAATGGGCCTGCCGTCCTACCCGCCGTCCCTAACACCACGCCTTCCCGGCCCGAAACCACACCCGCCGAGGAGGAGGAGGAGCGGCAGCAAGCTCAGGAAGAAAGACTACCGGAAAGACAAGCAATGCTTGCGACGTAACAGAGCTTCAAAGATCGAATTTATATTAATAACACAGCATGGACATATCAAGACAGGACGCGGCGGCTGCATTGCTTTTGGTTACATTTCTTATATAGATTCTTGGGATAGTTGGACATGGTACACGGAAGTTGACTCTGTGCTTTATTAAAGGCTACAAATCAATATCACAGGAATCAGTGGAATAAGGACATAATTAGCACAATAGAGATCACGCAAGACCACTCTTCGGGTATATCTTCACACGATCATATTCGGGGTATAACACCCTGTACTCCCATTTCTAACCATATGTACACCAGAGCCAGGGCGAAAACCCGTCCCAGGCACCGTGGGGAATGCTCTTCAGTAATGCGTTGCCACGTTAAGACATATACACCTCTATAAACATGACTTATCCATACCCTTCTTTTAACTCCTGTGAATGGTTCATGCATCGTACATGGAAATATTTGAACTCCAATATGCCAGATTGGGGTATCTCGAAAAATGGTGGCAAAGTTCCAGAAAACCAAGCAGCGGCGTTCGCCCCGGCTAGACCCTGTAAACGCCAAACTTCGTTTGCTATGCAGTGACACAAAAGAAACAAAGCCATCATCCGATGGCCCTCAGGTATCGGGCAAGGGTGTTATAAAAGCATGTAGGATGGGGACCTAGCAAGCCGTGGCCGCAAGCTTTGCTACTCCACATAAACGACACCACGCTGGTCCACGCGTCGGTGGGCTGAACCACGCATATTGGCGTAGCTGCTGGGGGCGGGATATATAGGGAAAGACCCCTGCGATGCCCGCTCATAATGTGCGGCGGCGTCTTCGGGTCTAATTTGCCGGTAGATGACATTATCACTACCTTGGCACAGGCCAGGCTGGTGCTTTACAACGAATTCGCGACGTTCTTGACGTTCGTATTGGTGTGTTGCATAAAACCTGGGACTTTCTTGGGTTAGTAAACACATCATAGATACGTCGACCTCCTAATAACAATGTGCTCGGACCACTTGATCTTTGCGTGTCCATGGAAATATTGGCTTACCTTTCCTGTTGGGACACGGCCGGGAATGGTGCCCGGTCCATTCTAGTACTGGCTGCGCCTAGAGTGGCACGATGTGGTTCGTCAACTCGGACAACTTCCCTTCCGTACGGAATCGCGTGCCCCGATAATTGTGTAACCATACGAGAATGGCCTTGAGGCAACGCAGCGGGGGGTTGAGCCCGAGTAGGTACTTCACGATATGGTGAAGGACCAGCTGTGGAGTGACGATTTGCATGAGGAATATTACCGGGCTCGTGCCTAACGAGACCAGTTGATTCATCAACATATATCACTCTCGGCCGGTCCTGAGGGCGTGGGTCCCCATAAACAATGCGACGAGGCTCAAAGGCTCTGTCATCATCAAGGACGACGGGGTTGGCCCTCGACCTAAGAGGCGCTGTAACCCGATCGACCGAATAGTCCTGATTGTTTGACACATGCATATTGGTTTGATAAATCCCATGATTCAAAGGCTGTGGATTCCTCATATGTTGGTCTTCCCTGGTTTGGGGGATATCATGACCCGGTGGCCAGTCACGGTTACCTTCAGATCGAACTAAGCGAGTTTCATGACTGGGAGGTGCCCGTGAATTGTCTTGGGTATGCTCGTATTGTGGCCTACGCAGCATCTCATCCTGGCTTTGTGGTGCCACACGTACATACGACGGATTCGAAGGCCTTTCAAAGTCTTCTGGAAAGTAAGTAGTGACGCGTCGGCGCTTGGCCCCAAGCTCGTCAGCATTGGCCGGAGGAACTGCCGGGCGCGGCGAGGGTTCAGGCATAATGGGCTTAACAATATTACCGGAGAATCCACGAGGCACTTCAGTAAAATGATGGGGCTCACGTGTCCTTTGTGCGGCAAACTGCACACCCTGGGAGCTAATAGGTGACCTAGCTTCAACCGACGGCAACAGCATATCCTGGAAGCTTAACCTAACTGGCGACAAGGGAGGCTGAGGTGCTTGAGTGTATTGGGCTGAATAAGGCCCAACTTTGGGCCGCTGGGTGTCTGGCACACGAATGAAATCATGTGAGGCCGGGGGATCGTGAGTACCCGGCCAGGCATGGGGCCCGCCTGTTCTTTCATAGGCGGCGGCGCCAATGATATGGCGCAGCGGCTTCTTTTGCATCTCGGGATACCTGTCGGTGGTCCTGGGAATGTATACCTCACTCGGATGAGCGACGCCTTGGCTTCTAGCCACTTCTATAGGTGCAGCTACGAATCCAGGAGTATTACGACTCTCGGGGTGGCCGTTTCGGTCAGATGTATTTGCCAGAGCTTCGGCGGCAGCTGCATATCGCTTGAAGCGTTGCTGGGTCCTGCGAACAGTCTTCTTTTCTGCCCTCCTTTCGGCTCGCTTTTCGGCCTTTGTAAGTCCAGAATGATGGGGTGACGTGTGGGGGCTGGCGAGTATAGCTGGGCGCTGGTTGGAGCCATGGGGTGACCGCATCGGGATCCCACTTGCCATGGAGGCCGATACTGGCTGCATCCTGGGTTCATATATTCGTGCACTATCGGCGTCACTGCTCTCGTCATCCGATTCCTCGGTATCAGAAATTTCGATCACTTCTCGAAGAATTTCATCAAGTTGGTCCCGGCCTGTCTCTTCATCTCCTCGCCACTTGACGATTATGTCCAAACAAGGCTTTTCTACAGCTTTTCGAGCATTTGCCCAATCGGACTCTCTGAGTAATTGGTCATAGCGAGTGTGGGTATGTCTGATGTGAGCAAGAGCCGCAAGTTGAACTCGGCGTGCCAAGGTAATATCCTTGGCCATACCAACTTTGATTTCACCGTTAAATGTACCATCCTAAAAAAAAAAGCAAAGGTTAGCGGTTCCGAGCCAGCAACCGTTCGTTGTTCGAGTCCATACTTTCTTAAATGCATGGTCGATGATCTCGCGTCGGTCTGTATGTGGTATTCTCGGGAAAAGATCTCGAAGTACTGCATCGGCTTCCTGGTCGATCTCGGACTGTGAGGTCGGTATGGGCTCGGGTCTTCCGGGATCATGGACATAGGCGGCTTGTTCATGGTGACCCCTCTGCTTCAAGACCTTACGCGCTTCTTCTACGATCGAATGTCGAAAATGGTATCCTAAGCGGTTCATATGATGATCAAGTTTCCCTGGATCTTTCGAGTTCTAGCCCGCGCAGTTAGCTAGCCATGCTCTAATATCGAACGAAAAGACCTTGAACACGCTGAATAACTTACAGAGACTATGAAAAACATAGCTTCCCTATCGCGCGACTGTTCTTTGCATTCGTGGGACAGCTCCGGGTGTCCCGTTGGTATGAACTCGAAGCCCGGGGGTGGCTCTCTCGCGGTGGTAATCTACTGCTGGTGAGCACTACACTTCTAGCAATGGATCATACCCCTCGACTCTAAACAACTATGTACCTCGAATTCCAGTCTTTTCGTCTTTTTATCTGTATTCTCAACAGCTTCAAAGTAGGATTTGTGTTTCATTTTAGGGGCCGCTTTGAGCGGATTCAGACTGCGCCAGACAGGATCTGAATAATGCATGGCCCTCTCCATCTTTGCACGCCGGGCCGCGGCAGCGATGCCGTGCGCGGGCGCGGGCGCTTTCTTCTTCTCTCTAGCCATCACGACAGTGTCCCTAGCCTTACCATGCTAGATATTGATTGGCAGTGAGGAGTATACCTTTAGGTATATATAATTGTGAGGAGAGGAAGGGAGAAGGGAATATTGTTACACTGGTTAGACAGCTACGGCATCAAATGTGAATCGATGCGTAAGTGAATGCGTAGGCGTGCTTTTGCCAATCGACTCGACACCCTCGGTGTATCCACAAGAGACTGACCAAAATACTGAAGGCGCTGCCAGGCCGCACCTGCGAGATGGACCAACACCAAGAAAACAGAACGTCACGATACCAAATCTCCTCGTGATTGAGAGGAATGATGACTTCAAGTTCCCTCAGGCGTCACAATCTGAGCAGTCCGCTGGAGCGCTAGGCGCCGGGCGTTGAGATAAATAGCAATCAGTTTATCACACTCTGGCGCGGGGCGAAAAAGGGACGTGTGTAAAAGACAATCGCGTCCCAGAAGTTGTTCTTCTTTGGGATGATTATAGTCTGGTTCCTCAACACTCTATCGCTGAGGCGAGGAATGGGGAAGGAAACACCGGACTATACGCGTGTTGCGTCGTACTTGAAATGTTTTTTCAAGAGAATTCTGGGCAGTCCAAACTTGCGAATTTGAAAGTTAGGATGGGTGATCAGGCATATATCAACCGGTCTTGATTCGGCAATAATAGCGCCTGAGCAGGCAAGTACCTAGTTGGGGTTATGAGTAAAAAAGGTGGTAGTGTGGCTAGACAAAGATTTTGTCTAGCCCGATTTAGCAGTACACTACCGGGCCGTGACGACTCACGAGGTGTATCGGATGATCCCTACAGGTGTCCATATGTACCCGGGTACTCAGAATTAACATGGATGTGGCTGGGAGCGCGCAAAGCCACAGTTCCCAATTAGACCCGGCTTGTCGGTTTGATTTCTTGCAGGACAACCTTTTGTGAGGAGCGAGCATTAAAGACCGACATCTAATTGCCTTCAATTCCCACCCATCAACCCTCCAGTCTCACCGCCGCCATGCTCTCCCGACAGGCATTTCGATCTCTCAGAGCTGCGGCTCCCCGAAGGACGCTCGCTCAGCCGTTGATGCGAACCTACGCCGCTGCCGCTACCCAAGACGTCAAGCCCCCCGTCGCTGTTTACGGTCTCGATGGCACCTATGCCACCGCTCTGGTACGATAAAGCCTTTCTCGTCGAAAAAAGCCCAAATTGTATATCATGTATCTGTCGACTGTTGCGTTGGGGTCAATGGGGACACGACTCGGACTCAAGCTGCAGCAAGAGCGAAGCTAGTGAAGACTGACGCATGAGCTATTTATATATATACAGTACACGGCCGCCGCAAAGAGCTCGACCCTCGACCCGACCGCAAGGGCCTTGTCGGCTCTGGGCGATCTCTACACCAAGGATGCTAAGCTCGCCGCTGTCCTGAATACACCAACGTTGACCGAAGACGACAAGAAGGCTATCGTAGCCGAGCTACAAAGGGCCGTCGGTGGTGCCGCCAACAACGAGACCGTCAAGAACTTCCTCGCTACCCTCGCCGAGAACAACCGACTGGGTCTTCTGGAGGGTATCTGCGCAAAGTTCGGCGAGATTGTTAGCGCCTCGCGTGGTGAAGTCGAGATGACCGTCACATCTGCCCAGGTACGACCTTCCATCTACCGGAGAGCTTGTTTTCTTTGCGCATAGGCAGGGATAAATATCTATGTCCCCGATCTAGCGACGCCCTTGGCAAGATGCGAGCTCCTATAAATTTGCATAAACTAACGGGCCCCATCTAGCAACTTGACAACAAGACTCTCAACCGCCTCGAGACCGCTGTCTCCAAATCTGCCTACGTCGGCCAGGGCAAGAAGCTCAAGGTAACAAACCAGGTTAACCCTGATATCCTCGGCGGCCTCGTCGTCGAGATTGGTGACCGGACTATCGACCTGTCTGTGTCCTCCAAGCTCGCCAAGATGAACAAGCTCCTCAACGAGACTCTGTAAAACTATCTAACTGCTATATTTATTTCCCTTTCTCGGTTCTCTGAGGTGGACTGGGGAATGGGGGGGCCGCCAATGGTAGAGAGCCGAGCATATGGTGCTGCGGGATTCATTCCCGGCGGTATTTCCTCCTTAGCGCTGGGTGGAATAATACCGTTGTGTGTATAGGAGCGTTGAAAATAGAGGTTGCCTTTCGTCTCGAAAGCCTGGCAGCATTATTCTCCTTTGTGTGATAAATATAATTACTGTACCCACACTGGCCGACTTATCCTTATATGCTTCATGACGGATGAATAGCGGCAAATTACTTATTCATAGATACCAGCCACTGCTCAAGAAGAGACGTTACGGAGAGGGAGCCGCCTCCGACCCCTAACTCCCCCTTACAGCATCCTGTCCCCAATTGAGACCGAGTGAGATGTAACGATTAGGGAAACGAGAACAGGGTTTTCCTGTCGTCCGAAAATCTTAAGATGCAGGCAGTCTCTACTTGGAGAAGAGATATTCAACAGTGAGGCCCCTTTCCAATCTTCGATCTTACGACCGATTAGCATTGTCACCAAAAATCAGATACGTAAAGAGAGCCAAATCCCGAGGCTTCTCATCTTCGGCCCACAGAAGTTCCAACAATAAGATCTATTAACCTTTCGTGTATCGTGTTCTAGTCATTAATGCTGAAACGCCCTCTCCGCCAAAAGGAAAGCACAATAGGAATACCCCTAAAGCTACTAATAACAGCAATAGCCTCTCTTGTTTGCTCTAATTTTTCTCTGCTTTCGAGGTTATCGACGTCTAGTCCTGCGAGTGGTTGCTCCATCTCTGCCAATTCTGGCTGTTAGGTACATTAGGTAAGTGAGGTAGGCCGCCTGCCTCAATGTAGGGAAGGATTTATGCATGCGCCTCGTATTCATCGCTGTCCGCAACGGTATGGTGCCCATCGTGGTCGATGACACGCTGAAGCTGATCCGAGATGTACTGGTGTAGGTGGGCGTCGGCTTCTTTCCGCTGAGCTTCGCGATCAGGGTCGTCGGGGGCCACGCTGCGAGCCTCGAATTCCTCTCCGTTGACTGACGCATCGAAGTCACTCCGTGCTCCCATGGATCGCGCGGTTGAGGAACGTCGCATCCGTGGCTTCTGATGTTGCGCGTTGTTGGGGCCGATATGACGATGCAGGATATCATCAAAATAGTGAGACATTCCTACAGACGGCGTCCGCGGCGTCTGAGGCAGGCGGCAGCTTATTCTAATCCTATGTTAGTCACTTTATATGTCGGTACCTGTGGCTATGCACTTACCCTGTATCGTGGATCATGCGAGCAATCAACCCAGTCCAGCCGCATTGGTGAGAGGCTCCGAGGCCGCGGCCAGTGTCTCCATCGAAGAACTCATGGAACCACATATTATCCTTCCAGTACGGATCGAAATCGAGCAAGTCGCTTCCAGCATTGATACTCCGGCGGCCATCGTCGCCACGAGCGAACAGGTGCTGAAGACGGTGCTGGATTTCTTCCGAAACGTGCCCCAGGTGCATGTAGTCCCCAGAGCCAGTTGGGCACTCTACCTTGAACTCGGGCCCGTAGAAGAGGTAGAAGCGCTGAAGGGCCTCCACCAACAAGAAGTTCACACAGAGCCAAATCGGCCCTCGCCAGTTACTGTTACCCCCAAACAAGCCACTGTCCGAGTCGCCCGGGACATAGTTAACCGTGAACTTCTGGCCGTTGACGTCCATGGAGTAAGGGTGGTCCTTGTGGTACCTGGACAACGAACGAATGCCGTGCTCACTGAAGAACTCGTCTTCATCAAGCATCCGCTTGAGAATCTTCACTAGTCGATCTTTGCTAACCATGGCCAGTAGAATACGGTCTCCCTTGCCCCTCTTTCGGATGCTGGCCATGTTCCTCTCCGCCAGATCGCACCTATTTTCCATGAACCAGTTTACCCGCTTCTTGAAAGAGGGCAGCTTGTTGATCAACTCTGGCTCTAGAGTCATGGTCGCATATAAGGGAATCAACCCCACAAGTGAGCGGACCGGCAGCTGCTGGATCCAGGGGCCACCCCAGGAAATGGCATCGTAGTAGAAGCCATCGTCTTCATTCCATAGCGACTTCTCATCTTTACCAGCCTTGAAGGTCATGGCATCACTGATGAAGATGAAATGTTCAAAGAACTTGGACGCGATGTCCTCGTATGTTCTTCTATGTTTGGCAAGCTCCAGGGCAATATTCAACATGGAAAGACAGTAAAATGCCATCCATCCTGTACTGTCGGCTTGTTCGAGGACACCACCAGTGGGCAATGGTTCGGATCGGTTGAACAGCCCAATATTGTCCAATCCGAGAAAGCCACCTTCGAAAACGTTTTTGCCGTCCTGGTCCTTACGGTTGACCCACCAAGTGAAGTTCAACAGTAGCTTCTGGAAGACTCTCTCGAGGAAATCCAGATCCTGTCTGCCATACATCTTGCGTTCGATCTTGAATACGCGGAAGGTGGCCCAGGCATGCACGGGAGGGTTGACATCGCCATAGTTCCACTCGTACCTGATCAAAAAAAAAAACGTTAGTTGACGTCCTGTTAGGCCGGTTAGGCATTTTTTCCATCCTTGGATACACTTACGCTGGTATTTGGCCGTTTGGATGGCAATACCACTCCCTTGTGAACAAATCAATCTGCTTTTTCGCAAAGTCTGGATCGATCATCGCAAGGGGAATGCAGTGAAACGCAGAATCCCACGCGGCAAAGAAAGGATACTCCCAGGAATCGGGCATGGACAATACGTCATCAATATGGAGATGCCGCCACTGAGAATTCCTTACTTGTTTCCGCTCAGGCGGAGGCGGCGGTTGGGCCGGGTCGCCGTTAGCCCACTGATCCCAGATGAACTGATAGTATTGCTTGCACCACATCATGCCCGAGAAGGCTTGACGCTGAATATTTCGAAGGTCGTCTGACATAGGTAAAGGGCTGATGCGGTAATAGAAGTCGTCGGCTTCCTCCTTTCGCTTTTCGATCATATCATCAAATATTTCTTCGTCAAGGTAAGTCTCGGCTTTCGTAGATAACCTAAAGCGAACGACTTCAGTCGTGGAGTTAGTGAAAACCTGCCGCCACTGTATTCCGCGTTGGTTCCAATCATACCTGCACATTCTCCGGGAGCGACACCCCCAGATTCATTGAAGGAATACCAAGCTGCGCATTTTGTTCCCGTTTTTTCCGGGTTCACAGCTCCCTTGTCACCTTCTACAATGAATCGGTGGAACGCATCCTTCACGTACGGTGTCTTGTTCTCCTGCCCGTAGAGTAGCTTAAGGTTGGTATCATTGTCGGTGAAAAGGATCTCCGGCTGAACATCTTCCCCGCTTACTCCAACCCCGGGCGACGGCGATAACAAAAGATACCGATCGCCCAGCTTGTAGTGCTTCGAACGAGCTAGGTTCTCTGCGGCCTGGGAGATAGATGGTTTCTTGTCCTCGGCTTCCCGGCCCCAGGCCCATGTGTTTCGAAACCAGACATGGGGAATTATATGCAGCGGCGCGGGATCTGGACCCCTGTTCCAGGCCGTAACGCGGAACAAGAGTTCTTGCGGGTCGTCATCGTCTTTGGCAGTCTCGATCACGATGTCCCAGTATCTATCCTCTTCGAAGACGCCGGTGTCGATCAGCTGATACTCCCGCTCGGCCCGCGACCGTCTGGCGTTCTCCTTGATAAGGTCGTCATAGGGAAACGCCTTTTGCGGGTATTTGTAGAGATATTTCATGTACGAGTGCTATAGGTGTATACGTCAGTTTTTCAGTGGTCGGAAGTCGGGCAGGACACGGGAAGTGCAATGCGGGTAAAATGCGTACTGTCTGTATTTCTGAGTTAGTTGTCGATCTTGAAGCTTGCGTAGAATGATGTTAGACTTCACTTGAGACTTACAGGAGTATTGTCCAAGTGAAAATGAGCCTCCTTGATGCTTTCGCCGTGGTTACCCTGAGGATTGGCTAGACCAAACAAGCGTTCCTTGAGAAAGGGACTGTGCTTAATAGTCAGCAAATCATTCACACTTGACGGCTGCTAAACTGACTCTTCCTCGTTCCAGAAAGCAAAGGCGATGTTCTGAAGACCATGGGTATCGGATACGCCCGCAATTCCATCTTCGCCCCAGCGGAAGGCGCGCGATCGGGCATGTTCGTGCGTAAAGTCTAGAGTGCGTTCAATACTTAACCGCAACACTGAAAAGCTGAGAGTATAGGGCGTTCAACTTACGACTCCACGCGTCACCGTCTGCGCTGTAATCCTCACGAACTAGTCGTCATGAGTTGGTTAATTGGACTTCTGACGGGCTTCTAGAAGATATTACCTGTTGCCCACTGGCGCTCAGCGACGTAAGGCCCCCATTGCTTCCAATACTTGGTCCGCTCGCGGTCTTGTTCGAGACGCTTCTCCTCCTCGGTTATGTAGTCGAAACCATCAACGAGAACCATTTTCCCGGCGCGGGCAGAGTTTTCAGGTGGCAAACAGGAGACAGCAGCGGAAACGGGACAGAGGGTAGTCTAGATGAGGATCCAACTGCTACGAGATATTTTTAAGTCAATTTGAAAATATGATACGGTAGCACAGAACCTTTGTAGCAAAGATAGATTAAAATACAGGTTGGAGAAGAGGTAGTGCAGATCAACAGTCAGGAACACAACGCTATGTGTCTACGAAGCTGGCGCTATCTATTTCAGGTAATCCGGGTGGTGGAAATACCTACCTGCCGCACGAAAATGTACTCGTAAAAAAGCAGTTTCTACCAGAGTTGTCGCGCCTCCTTCGCTAGTAGGATCTGGGTACATGAGGTAGAGGGGTATACCTACATGCTACTGCCCCACCATGACATCATTGCCGTTATCTTGGATTCTTGGAGGCTTGCAAATCCCTGCTGTGCCTGGCTAGATCCCCTTAGCGCTGATGACAAGTGCTATCAAGATGAGACAGGACGCGTTGCCGTGGTTTGCTACACTCCTACCGCCCTGGTTGAATGTCACGATGCAAATACCTACGAAACAATGAGTTAACCTATCTCTTCGAGCCTTTAGTCGAGACACCGTGGTGAGCATGATTCGCTTTGGACAAGATAAGAACACCAGGCATCATATCTGAAGTCTCTACACTTTGCACCCAACACAGCATTGGGCAACATGATATGCTTTGCACTGTACTTAGGTTAGGCGGAAAGCAGCGCTAGGATTGTGCATACAGTCACATCCATATGCCGTGATACTCTACTTCGTACCTGTCGACCTATCTTCTAGCTGCTATATGTGCCTAATAAGCGACAAATAGCCAATCCCGATCCATCAATACCACTTGAACGGTATGCAGCATGGCCCTAACCTTGCCCGAAAATTCTGACAGAAAATCCAACTAGCATTGGATAGGTGTGTATTATGGGCGCCCCGTCCCTGACAAAAATTCGCTTCGCTAATACCAAACGCCAGTACATCCAGTAAATGACGAGGCTATACTCGCCCTGGGAGAAGAGTGGGTTAATAAAGTTGTTATGAGATTCGCGGGGCAAACCAGGAGTATTTCTTCTTGGATGGGTCCACGGTAACATTTGACGTACTCTCTACTTGAACGCTTCGTTGGTAAATGTCCTTTGGTTCGGCGTTAGCACCGGGCTTTTTCCATAACAACGTATACAGACGATCTTTTTACTTACCTCTTCATCTGTGGGCATCAAACAATCCAAGATAATCTCCCTAGCGACATCGTGCCTAGTCAGATTGGGATATGGCATACTCTGGCTCTTCATGATAGGTAGGATGACTTCTCCAAGGACCTCGAACTTTTTCCAGTTCAATCGGTCCCCTTGAGGCCCGACGAACGTAATGCTGCCCTCTTCGGCGGACACAAGATCCCTCCGGTGCAGAGGTATGAATGGAATGCGCGGTAGAGGGGAATTCTCCCAGGCCAGTCGGTACGCGAAGTGGCCTTTTTGGGTGCCCATCAGAAGGACAAGACGGGCAAATCGCTTCTGCACGTCCGCTGGGACAAGTGCCCGGGTTTGGGACAGCCGGTGAATCGCCGTTCCGTTAATGCCAGCCAGCACAGCTGCTAAGCCATTGTAGTTGTTGAGCACTCTCAGTTTTAGAGCAATGTGCATAAATTTCTCGAGCATTTGCGCCCGATGCTTGGCTTTGTCCCGCATCAAAATCATGTTCGACACCCACGTGGCGATATGGTTGAAGTGGGCTATCATACGATTGACGTTCTGCATCGCCCTGCACCTCTCTTTCAGCTCGGCCGACAGGCTGACGTGACGCACGAGGTCACGTACCCGAATCGACGAGAACATAACCCAGTCAAGCCGTGTCATCTCGTCCGCGATATCGTCGTTGGACATATCCATGAATATGTGAAATCGAAATTTGTTGAGAGGGAGCGTATAAGATGGTGACATGGCAGTCGCCTCACGTACATAGTCGTCGTACGTATGGAACTGGAAAGAATGCGTCTTTTGTTTGGGCGCGAGGGGTTCTGAGAACATGGAAGAGGTACGAGACGCCCGACGGGCGAGGCTGTCGTCGACACTCAAGTTGCCCAAACTATCACGGATGTCGGCGGCTGGCCTTAGAGAGTCCCGAGATGCACTCGGGAGCAGGTCATTTGCCACTTGCCCATCTTCAGCATCAGATTTTACCCAGCCCGTATCGTCGTCTTCAAAGGTGCTGCCCTCCAATGTCTTCCTCATCTGCAGCGCAGCAGCGGAGAATATTGGTTCCTCCGATAGACGCGTGATAAGTTCATCCAATCTTTTTCTTACACCAGGCCTTGCGAAGTCGTTGGGATATGTGGCCACCCATTTGGCGACGGTCTCTATGATCCTTAGTTGCGTCATAGTCTTCGTAAGGTAATGAATCGATTTGTCCTCCTTGTCGTTTTGTAGACGAGCAGAGATGGCAGAAAAGAGCTCCGCAGGTGTTGCGAACTTGCGATATAAGCATAGGAGCACGTCTGCAAAGTTGTGGTCCGCCCTAGATAGTTTGGGCGCCAATAAACGGTCAACAAGTTCCTCAAACGTGACCCCGGGCCTCCTTGCGCCTCGATCAAAGAGGGTCTCGTCACCCCTTTGCAGAAGAGGTATATCGTCAGAATACCTTACGGAGTCGGCATCTGAGTCTTCAACTTCTAGATAGATGTGTTGAGCTCGATCCAGCCGCACACCGGGATTCCGAAGCAGACTAGGAATAGTCGTGGCTTCTTCGTCATCAGGAATTTGCCCGCCCAAGAGATCAACCCGGGATGTTCTCGGATGCCTGTAGTCGTTGTTTTCTTGAGCAGCCAGGTAGCCACGTAACAGCGACATGTCAGAGCTGGCCCGGCTGTGCTTACTATGTTGGCTGATCGGCCGTGACATTGAATCTGATGGAGCATCGAGATGGCCTGCCTCTGAAGCCGCGCGCCGCCTGAGGCCCGAGTTTTCGGGATTGTCAGGATCTAGATCACGTTCAGTACTTATTCCAAGCGACGCTCATGATGGATCACTATCATGTAATACGAAGCAGGCTACAAACAAGTGTTGCCAACGGGCACCACATCGATAGGCGCGGTAGAACAGATCAGCACTCACCCTGGCTTCCAAGAATAATAGCCCTCAGCAACGTCGACAGCGCCATCCTAGCCGTCTCGGGCTTATTGAGAGCTGTTTTGAAGGACGCGAGAGATTGGCTGCAAGCCGCGGCAACAGACTCTGTATTCACTTCTCGCGAAGGCTCAGGGTAGTCGCATTTGGTAGCCACAAGGACGGCTGGGAGCGATGGGTTCACGAGCGCATCTGTCCGTCTTTAGTTCTTTTGTCCAAGAACGCCTAGAAGAGACAATGCATAGATGTCCGGACGCCGTAACACGAAAGATACGATTGGACAAGCGCACTTACTAAGAGTCTGCGGCAAATCGGCAACACTACTTGCGTTCGTCACATCATACAGAAATAATGCGCCGTTGACACGCGGCAAAATAGTGCCTCCCATTTGCTTGGGCCACTGGACCTGGCGTTGAGGGTCTATATCGAAATACTCAAGGTCCAGCTCAAACAACGTAACCGCGTACGAGAGATTATCCACTATTATACGCGCCGTCGTTGGATTGGGGCCGGGAACACGGGCTAACGACATGGCCCTCTGTATAAAATGAGACTTGCCGACGCCATTAGCACCGATGACAGCAATATTGAGACTATCCATTGTATCAGTAGGCCGGGACTACAGCCTCGCTCGTCAGTCGGCCAAGCCACCGAAAAGAAAAGATGGAAAGGCGTCGATCAAAGGTGCCCAATCATCCGCTTTGTGAGTGCATAACAATTATACTGCGAGGTCTAAGCAGTGCTCATGGTAGTTACGCCAGGGTATCGTGCCCGCTAGGTATCGAGGTATGAGACTTTTCGAAGGCGGCGCCCTGGTGACGAAAGGACCACCGAGCACTGGAGCTGATGTTTTACCGCCGCTGTGCCCAGAACAGACGGGGGAGTAAGGAGATCCTGACAAGCAGTGTGGTCAAACCCGCTGAGAAAAGCAAAGTGGCGGAAACCCTCGATGTACTTGGGAGACGGGACCCAATCGGTAGCTGTTAATGCCACCCCAGTATATCTGCCTGACAGACAGTAAGAATGTCGTTCATCGCATATGTGTGGGATGTTATGGTAGACATACGACGGACGGGCGTGCAATAGGTAAACCGCGGGAAGTACCGTAGAGCTACGATTCGTGTATGGGGACAACAGAAGATAGGTTGGTAGTTGGCGAGGGGCTTGGGTGTCGGATGGAGGTGCTCGAAGCTTGAAACCCAATAATTTGCAGCAACTCGTTTCGGGAACTCGGGCGAAATGGGTTTGCAATACGATCCGGAATGGTACACTGTATCTACTGTACAATATGTGCGGCTGTCCAACCTGGTAACGAAGAGAAGTCAGTCGGGATTTTCAAATATAGTACTTACCACAAACAGCGTGTACTCGACTCACCCCCCCTCTCTACCTCTGTATCCGTGTGGTGGCTTAACTGTCTCGTAAGCGCCTCTCTACCCGGTAATCTTTTTAGAGGCATGCGGGACCTATGGGAAATCGGGCAACATCACGTAACCAAGTTGAGTCCGGCCATGAGGTTTCAGAGGCAATAATATGTACGCACAGTAAATGTAATATAGTATATAGGGTGTAGTCTAAGATAAGCCCTAGGTAGCGGTATAGTAATCCAGTTGACCTAGGTTACGTGTAATTAATGCTGGCTACTTGGGGAGTACAGAGAAATGTCGGTATTCAATCAACCGGAAGAGTTGGAACACCGCCCTCGCATATTAAGGGTCCAAAGGGGACAGAGGGGTGAAAGGTACATAGGTACATGTATATGCACCTATGCCGTGTATAAATAGGTATACCCGCATATTCAGCCTTCTTAGGTACAATACCCCTTTTGAAAAATACTGATTGAGAGTTATGCTGTATGCGGGACTATAGAGATTAGCAAGACAATCTATATATCTAGCAGTAACAAGTTACAACACGCTTGTAAAAGTGCTGTGTTAAACAAAAATATTTTTGAGACGCAGAACAGCACTTACTTGAGCCATTCCTGATCTGTCCTACCAGTACCTATAGCTTCAATATAATACGTCAGGCATACTCTTTACATAGTTGAAGGACAAGGGTAATAATCAGGAGGATTGTGCAGGATTACTAAACTAGCCCCCCTTTTCCTCAAAGCCGTCGCCTGTATGTATCTGATCCCTGGATCCTCCCTTAACCGCTCACTCTAAGACGATATTCCACATGTTTGTCACGCCAGGAGACCAACTGCAACCTAGCATGTGCAAACCTGGTTGTAGATTGTTATGCGGGATTTGGTGATGGGTCTCTTTTCCCGTTTTCTTCTTGTCAAGTCTGAGGACAAAAGGGGTCAGCTGCTTCTGGGTACAGCGACGGAGGAGTGGGACGGACCTCCTCATGGACAACGGCTCGGCTTCTCTGTAAAGGCATTCTGTTCCGTTATGGGACCTCCGACTTTGTAACGCTCATGGAAGCTGGAATTTGGCGTCACATCCTCCCTAACAACGTTGTTGCCTCATATCCAAACTAACAACAATAATGACTTGTAGTCTTCGGTTCTATGTCTGTTAATTTTATCAGAAAGGTTACGCTCATGTTTCTCCTTGTCCGAGGCTAAAGATACATATTATTTAGAAGCTCTACATACATGACCGGGAAGCAATCCACAGACATGAGCACAAGATTTATGACAGATATGGATCGGTTTAGAAAGCAAAACTGCAGTGATACTGCAATACTAGCACTTCTCCTGTCTATATCCTAACCCATCAAGAAAGTAGAGGCTCCAGGACACAATCGTAGATTTGCAGGTATAAGATCCATCCAATGGAAACAGCGTAGCATGGCCTTGTTAGTGATATGTCAACAAGCTGCCTTGATTTCTTAATAGAGGTTGATATTTCCCCCACAGAGAGCACGGGTTGTTAACATATGTAAGCGAGCGACTTTTGCTGGTTTGCTCAGGAGGCCATGGCTATATGACAATTATCCCTAACAAGAGAAACAAATCAGCGCAGCAGGCCGGCACGCTGTACGGGAAAGGGGGAAGGCGAAAATAGCAGCAATTTATCCTACAGTATACCCAGAGCACGCCCGATAATCAACTCTTGCTTGTGTATCTACCGTGCCGGTGACGTCTAAGGGGAAGGTAAAACAAATATATTATCGCATTGACCTGTTGCGGTGGGATATAAACTGAACTCGGTTTCCATGGATTTCTCCGCAAACTTATAAGACACTCGACAAAACTTCTAGTAAGCCAGGCCCTACCTAGCTATGGCCTAGACTACCATTGCAACCGAGCAACAACCTATAAAGAGATGCCTTCCACATGCCTTAGAAAATCAAGTAATACAAATTGAAGAGTCAATTTGCTACCTATCTTGCCAACTGTTCTGCCAGTCACTAGGAGGTGGCGTCACCTTAACCCAGTTCTATAAACAACGTCGTGTGAGGTTATAAATCTTCCTTTTTTTGTCCATATTCAACGTCAGATCTAAAGTTTTCAAATGTCATGCAAGTATCCGGTCACCTGGCTCCAATAGAGAACGTCTTTCTACACATACTAGCCATAAAGCCCTATCAACATGAGTTTGGTTTTCTGTTTTGAATGGATGCTTGTAGATAACAGCTTTTGGTAACCACCTTTGGGCCCCAAAAGATCTTTTGACGTTCTTAGTCATACCTCTGCGCATCATGAGATCAAACGGCTAGATACACTACTTCCAGGAGAGTTCGAAGGAAGCACTCCACCAAGCAGGTACGTTAGTAGGTAACACAAATGTGTGTCATGTATCCACTGGATGTCCTGTCAGGGGCCAAGCTAGCATCCGAAATAGAGGCGCACCAAGGGTGTGTTTGTCTTTCTTATACCACTTGTAGGTAGGCGAAGAATCGAACAGATGTCTTTCTGGAGTAAGTTTTCGGCGTACAGGCTCATCATCTGAGTACGCTCATGTGGAACTAGGTAGAGAGGATATCAACCCGATGATAACGTGATAGACCCCGCTTGTTCGTGTTGTGAAGACAATCACCCATAGGGTGGGCTGAATGAACCATTGACAGAAGCCATTCGCTCCTTTCCATTGTGAAAACAAACACCTCAGTACCTACCTACAGGCTACATGTACCTACATGCCTACATGTACTCACGTAGGGGCAGTAGGCAGGTACACCTGCATACTTTAGTCCATGTTAGCACCCGGCCGTTTTGGTCACCTAGGTGAGCACTTGAGCACAAAACTTACATGACCTAGTGTTACAACTGGACTGTAAGGTACCTACTTACCTACATGTGTATTTACAGACAAACTACCTGATCCTTATCTTGTGTATTACCTGGGGTTGGTCCTCGTCCCATAACCACCTCTATTTTACTCTACGCGTATAAGTGTTGTTCTAGAACATCGACAACAAGTTTGGCAACTTAAAGGTACATGCCCAAGCTTTCCACCGCCTACCTACTCCGAACACCTCAGTTGGAGCAACTGCTTAGACATCCATAAGAGATACATACCAGGCAAGCGCTAAGGAGACAGTATCGCTTCCTCATCAGGGTTGTGACTGTCTTGACATTGGAACCTGCTCGTCGGGCCGGTACCTTCCCCCTGCCAGGGCACGACTGCCGTTCCTGCTACTAGCTGCTACCCAGTTGTCCTAAGATCCAAGCCTCGGAAGACAAGATGGCTCAGTCTTGTTTACCAAAAATCAACACCTCGCTGGAGGAAACTGTACCTATACCTCCTACGTCTCCGGTATCATCTGGCGATGAAAGCCAGACAACCGACAGGATGCCGCGCAATCGTCAATCACCAAAGCCTGTGCCTTTCAAGCGCGCCGAAATCGATCTGACCGCAATGCTCGATGTGGAGCAGTTGAAACAGCTTCAAGTTCTGATGTCGGCTATCATGGATGAAGTTCAGAATCAGGTCCGTGAGAACTTTGATAAATTGACTATCAATCAGATCGAGCCTACCGAAGGCATTTCAGCTCCTAAGGCCGTAGCGATATCCATACCCAACCCGGGAAGTGCAAAATATCGAAATCAGTACGGTGATATAGGTATACCTGTCGACAAGCTTGACTATGACAATCATCAGTTGTTGCTACAAATCATGAAGACACAACCCAGCTTCCAAGCCAAAGGCAAACCGAAGCCCCTCTTGACCATCCCGACCTCTCTCGACGCTGCTGTTGCCGAGTCAAAGAAGAGTGACGTCGAGTTGGCTATTGCTAGCTTGAACGAGCTGAAACGAGATGCACTAGGCCACTTTGCAAAATGGCGCGGCTTGGTCACCAAACGGCTTCAAGAGATTGTTGTCAAGAACGGTGGTGCCAGTGGCAAGGTTGGTCGTCAGGGGTCCCAACATGCACCAGGTAATTCCAGACGTGGAGAGTCTGTTGTGAGAGGAGGCTCTACCAGGCCGCCTGGTAAGGCTTCCTCTACAACGACCGCGTTCACCGTCATATTTCTTTTAACCACATCCTCTTGCTCAAGACAGCCTCCTTTCCCAGAGACTTAAGTCAACATATACTAATCATCTGAGTAGTGCGCTTGACGACTGGCGAGGCAAGTAATGCTCAGCACATCCATCTTTACCCTCCGATGTATACAGCCCTCCTCAGTCTGCAGAAAACTGAGCGTGCCTTGATCCTCCATACAATGTTCTTGTTACTGTTGGGGCTCGATCAATACCCCACGTACTCCCGCATCACACTCCTTAAGCTTGCCACTGCGATAGGAGTACCGACGTTTGTATTGCTGCAGGATGAGTATAGAGTCGCTCAGGCCTTGGCCCAAATCATCAAAGACATTTCGGCCGAAGAAGTTGCACAGAGGCGGGCCGAAGAGGGGAAACCACCCAAACGGTGGCGTTCCGGCGGTGTTTATAACCCCGCCGGTGTTAGCACGATTGGTACGCTTGCAGAACCTCTGGTTGTCGCAGGAGTCGGCACGGTCTTTGGGGGCTTTGGTGTCAGTACATCGGTTACAGCGGTTTTACTCGGGGGTGTTGGCGCGGCCAGCAGCACCGTTCCTGTTGGAACCCTGTTCGGGCTATATGGAGCGCGGCAGGGCGGCAAGACAATGGATGCTTATGCGAAAGATATCCAAGATTTCGGCTTGCTACCACTCCATGGCCCATGCCTAGACCAGTTCATCGATCCCAAGGATGTACCGGCGGAGAACCGTAGGATGCGCGTGACTGTTGGAATTAGCGGCTGGCGCACCGGAGAAAAAGAGTTTTTCGACCAGTGGAAGATCATCGGCAAAGCAACCGAGGTTTACACGCTAAGATGGGAGCTCGAAGCGTTGTCGAAAGTGGGCGCTGCTTTGCAAACGATGACGAACAGTGCGGCCTGGACACTTGCCATGAAGGATACAGCACAGATGAACGGTGAGGAAGACAAACGCGGGCTACCCAGACACTCCAGCTGCTAATGTATTTTCAGTGTTCACGAGTCTACAGACCTCCTACTGGCCGGCAAGTCTTGTCAGGGCCAGCAAGGTCATGGACAACCCTTGGATCGTTGCCATGGTTCGAGCGGAGAAGACGGGTGTGGTGCTGGCCGAAGTACTAGCTAACAAGGTCCAGGGGGAGAGAGCTGTCTCCCTCGTAGGTTACGGACTCGGCGCTAGAGTAATCTATGCCTGTTTGACTGCCCTGTCTGAGAAACGGGCTTTTGGAGTGGTTGAGAACGCCATCTTGTTCGGCGCACCTTGTCCTGCTGAGGTACGGGTCTGGGCGGCTATGAAGAGCATTGTCATGGGTCGCCTGATCAATGTCTACTCCAAACACGACTACCTTCTCGGCTTCCTGTACAGGACTTGTGCGTGGAACTTCGGTGTCGCAGGTCTACAACCAATCGAGGGCGTGCCGCGAGTTGAGAATATCGACCTTAGCGACTATATCGTAAACCACCTGGATTACGAAGCTTACGTGGGTAGCGTCCTGCTACAGGTTCGGTGGGAGGACGCCGACTCTGCTGAAATCAACAAGCACCTGCCAAAGCGCCCGCTCGCCCCTATTGCCCCTGTTGCCCCTGTTGCCCCTGCCACCTTGGAGCCTAGAACACGCAGTGGCAACATTATTAATGGTGGTCCGGTGAGACATACACATAGAGACGGAGCTTTGAACAGACAGCCGACTAGAAGGGGGGGGCTGAAGGACAGGACTGCGCCAAAGTCTGCGGGCAACAGAGCTTTACAGTCAGCCAGTTCCCGGAATGGACAGATAGAGCAAGGTGCCTTCAAGGCCCGTAATAGACATACCCGCACAGAAAATCAACGCTCGAACGGTACCCATCGCCAGGAGACCCGGTAGGTGGCCATTCAGGGTACGAATTGGAGAAGGCGGTGCACGTATGCCTCGAGGAAAATGACCTGTATAGTATATTATAATATGCGAAGGAACGAGAGACGCAAGACCGGCATGGGAGGGCGTTAAGGAGAACGAACAGTCGATATGTGTACGAAAGCCAGGGAACGAACACAACGTGCCTGTTGGATGTATGAATAATATTTCGGGTAACTGTTATTTGCAAAGCACATGCCGAAGAAGATCGCTCCTATCTGAGCGATGGTCATAGCTACATGTAGGCATGTAGCAAGGATATCTTGTAAACACCACGTCCAACGCGTCTTTCTCTTAACCAAAAGGGCTGGAGGTGGGATACGAGGACTGACATTATATTGCATCCCTTATCCCACCGTTCCGTTAGGTAAAGTGCCGGCACCACTGCTCCTAACGACGAAATACCGGCCTCCTGCCGTCTCACTGGCGCCAGCTAAGACATCCCAGTTGTCTACTTCGTCTGTTACTGTCTTCTGATGCTGCTTTTGACTACTGTCTTGACTAGTGGGTCCCGTTGAAGCCTGTCTGCTACCATTGCTTGATTCCTGCGGCTGCGTCTGTGGCCGCCGCCTGCGGGGCCTCTTTGCATGGCCAACTATATCTTCTGCATCTAGAGCTTCTTGTAGCTGCGCCAGACCAATGGTCTGCTCGCGCAAACCATCCGTTGTCTCATCGCGAATGACGCGCAGAGGCGTGACACCTGCCGTGTCAACACTTTGAATCGCGCGCACGAAGTGCAACTGCGACGATAGTGTGCCAAGCATCTGCGATTCTTCTTCAGGCGTCTGCGGCTTCGGCAGGGCAGAGAGGCGGAGGAGATGGTGGAGGGTTTGTGATGTTATCGAGGGAGTCGGTGTCGAGGCTGAAGGGGCTATAAGGGAGCGTACGGACCAGCTCGGTCGCGATAGGAGGGAGGTGAGCTCGGAAGTGTCCATGTTTACGCTTGCGCTTGCCTCTTGGGCGGGTGATGTGCGGATTCCTGGGGCTAGGCTTGCTGTCGATTGGGCGGCGGCGGTCCTTTGCAGGTGAGGGCGAGGGTGATGGTTTCGGGCCCTTTGAAGAGCTATTCGGCAGCGGCTACATATTATCGGGCTCATGATTGCGGGTTTTGGAAGATCTGCGTATTGGGCGGAGGTGGTGTTTGGTCGTCTGCTATCAGTAATACTTCCTTCCAGCTAGCTACATAGACATGATGTCTAGACGTCTAGATAGACTACGCGTATACTCGCGATTCCCCACCCCCGTTGCTGTCTGGTTTGGCAATTGTACGTCTTTTAACTGCACCGCTTGGGATAAAGTTTCACACAATGCAAAAAATGATTTCTTGATAGCAACAGAAACAAGAAGGGGTAATCTAGTGGCTGCTGTTACAATATAAAGGTTAAAAAAAGATAAAAAATTAGAATGACAAGAGTGGGACTTGAACCCACGCGGATTGCTCCATGAGGAAACTGTGTTAAGGTAACCTTAACCTCACGCCATAACCAACTCGGCCATCTTGCCAGATGTGATGATGAAGGTCTGACTGTTTCGGCTATTGTTCCACCAGGGGTCAGGGGCACTAAGTCTCTGACCTTTCTAGGTCAGGTAACTTCTTGCTGACTTGCTCTTGCAAATGTTCACAAACCCAACAATGCATAACCTAGAGTACCTATCTGACCAAAGGGGCTCAAATTACATGTACAACAGTATCTCTGGCTCTCTGAGCATATTCTGCCATAGCCGCCGAACTGCTATACCAAGCGTATCATGGCAAGATGGCCGAGTTGGTTATGGCGTGAGGTTAAGGTCACCTTAGCACAGTTTCCTCATGGAGCAATCCGCGTGGGTTCAAGTCCCACTCTTGTCAAGCATATCTTTTTGCCCTTTGCCTTTGTAGATGGGCAAGCTGGTGGTAGTTTTTTTTAACCTAGATTGAGTCCAGAAGTGACGTCTTTGAAGAGTGGCTGTAATCCAGTGACCATCTCTTGGGCTGAGTACATATTCTACTGGGCGTGGGAATATATGGGTGAAACATGGTCGAGCTATTTTTGCTTGGAAACTGTGATATGGGGCGGTCAGTCCTTGAATTGGCTATTCAGCATAGAGGCCAACCACCTGTCCTGATTTTGTGCTTAACCTATGATGTTGTACGAGTATGTTAGAGGTATGTCATAGGTATTTGATGATTAAGATGCTATCCAGAGAGGTGCTGTATTCATATTTGGCTCTAGCGACTGGTTGGGGACCAGGGTCGCTATAAGCTAATAGGTAAAGCAGGGCAAGCTACACAGTCAGGCCCGGGGCAAGATGCGTTGTAAGAGATTGGAATTGAACTCCCAAATAGAGCTTGAACAAATGGAAGGTCGCCTGGGGATTTAGACGTTAGGGTAGATACTTTATCTGATTATACACGTAAATTCTCAAACTTCGCCTTTCCCTCAGAGACCTTCCGATTAAGTACAGGTAGGGATGTACTTTACTTACCCTTACATAACCTAACGTCACCCCGCCAAAACCGCCTATCCTCAACCAGGGAAGCTGAGCCACCTTTCTTTCCGCAACAACACCACACTCCTTCGACAGCTTGTTTGATATCGAATCGTTGCGCCTACCGCCCACTCAATAGCGTTATTTACGGGTTCTAAACATTGGAAGCGCGTCAATATGGCTGGCGATCCCCGCGCATTGCTACAAAAGGTCGGATTCTTTACCTATCGCCTGCTCTTCCGTTGTGCTGATGGATCTCTTTGAGCGCAGGCAGACAAGGCCCTGGCCTCTGCGAGTGGCGGCTTTAGCTTTTTTGGTGGACGCGAGGACAAATATATGAATGCTGCTGATCTTTACGTCGAGGCTGCCAATGCGTTCCGTATGCAAGGGCTCATGCGAGAGGCCGGTCTTGCCTTCGAGAAGGCTGCCGGGATCCAGTCGCAGCAACTCAAGGAACCGGATGATGCTGCCAATACTATGGTAGAATGCTTCAAGGTACGGAGACCACGATACATTTAAACCAGGGTTTCCTCGTCTGACGGGACATAGGTCTATCGCAAAGAGAACCCGGAAGACGCCGTTAGATGCCTCGAAGTCGCTATCACCCAATATTGCAAGAAGGGAAATTTCAGGCGCGCAGCCCAACATAAGGAGCACATGGGCGAGGTATACGAAACCGAGCTCGTTGACAAGAAACGCGCGCTGGAGTGCTACGAACTCGCAGCTGGCTGGTACGAGTCAGATAATGCTGCAGCGTATGTTTGTCATGCCCCATCGGCACAATCGATGGCTAATCCAGTGCAATCTCTAGACTTGCAAACAAGCTACTACTTAAGGTGGCCGACCTTGCTGCTTTAGACGGCGACTACTACAAAGCGATACAACACTACGAGAAGATCGCGAATGCATCGATCAACAACAACCTATTGCGCTACTCAGTAAAGGATTACTTCTTGAAGGCAGGCATATGCCACCTCGCTACCGAAGACTTGGTAGCCACGAACCGTGCATTCGAAAAGTATAGAGAGATGGACCCGACATTCACCAGCACCCGTGAGCACCAACTGCTCGTAGATCTTGCCGCTTCCATAGAGGCGCAGGACTCCGGAGATTTTGAGGATAAGCTATACCAGTATGACCAGATGTCTAAGCTCGACAAATGGAAGACGGAGATCCTGCTCCGACTAAAGAACAACATCAAGGAGGAGGATTTTACGTAAACAAACCGGATACTAGGAGCCTAGAAATTGTTAATATGGCGTTTTTTTGCGGGAGTTGGGTTGTGACGACTGCAGGCCTGTATGGAGCCCTTATTCTTGGTATCGACAGAGATCTATTATATGTATAAGAAAGCTACTTTCTCCTAAGCCGATTCCTTTAGTGTTCCTCGGCCTGACTAACTTTATGGGGGCTACAAGAAGTTAAATGAAGAGGCGTACTTAGGTCTACCATTACATGTAAGTGATGCCTTAACCTAGTCGATACCTTGGTCCCACGATACCTTGGTCCCATCCTCAGATCCCGTCATAGATGTACGAGTTACCTTGTTTTATAACGTTTCGTACCTTTGCCTCCTCGGTATTAATACTACTCGTACTCGTACATGTATAAGTAGAAGATACGTTGGTTCTACATAATACTACTCGTAGCAGTTTAACAGGTCTTGCCCGTCTCGGCAGAGGCTTGTTCGGTTGGGTTGGAGGGGATAGCGGATGGTGGGGAAGAGAAAATGTGGGGTTGTTCTTCGATAAGCTCCCGATAACAGCGAGGGCCAGAAAAATTCCCAAAATTCAGAGTTACGACAGTTCAAGAAACCAATCTTGAAGGCTTAACAAGTCTGCCCACTGTGCTTCTCAAGATGGCAACATTAGAGGAGAAGCTGGACAAGATCCGGTCTCCGAATCTTCAAAGCCAGCAACAGGTATGGCCCTGTCCCTCTGGCTGTATACCTAGTGGTAGACTCATAGATGCTAATTTCCTCCGCTTGTATAGACTGTAGTTATTTTAAAGGCGGTTGACGAAACCCTGAAAGAGCAGGACACCTCGCCAACACCAACCGGGTACTTCGCCGCCCTCTTGGCTTTGCTCGATCAGTCATTCAGTAGCGACAAAGGCAATAAGGAGATTATACCTTCCATTGTATATCTGCTCGATGTGGTCACACCATTCGCGCCTCAGGCCCTCCTCCGAGCGAAGTTCACCCAGATCCTGACGCTTCTCGCCCCCGTTCTACTCATAGCAGGCGCAGATGCTCCCCTGTTGAAACCGTCCATAGGGTGTCTCGAGTCTCTCCTCCTTGCCCAGGATTCGACAGCATGGAAATTGGCAACTAGCGAGATTAGCCCGCGCCGGGCGGTCGCAGGACTCCTCCATCTGTCGCTCGATCCCCGGCCGAAAGTACGCAAGCGAGCTCAAGATGCTTTGCGCAAAGTTCTCAAGAACCCCCCGCCTAGCCCTTCTCTAGACCACCCTGCTTCCGATCTTTGCGCCGAGACGGCTATGAACAGCTTGTCTGAACTGGCCGCCAAGGCTGCGATTTCGAGGAAACAGAAGAAAGCCGCTGCTGCGGAGCACGAGCCGGCCTTGATACATGCACTCCAGCTCGTAAAGACGATAGCATCAGCAAGTGGAGGTTGGCCAACCAAGAATCTGGAGTCTCTGTGCGAACTTTTGCTCAGCATTGCCAAGAGTGGGAACGACCACATGACTATGGCAGTTTTCGACATCTTTGAAATGATCTTCGAGGGAATGGCTGACGAAGTTGCCTCGGCGAAGCTTCCGCGTCTCCTCGAGGTCATCTCTGAAATGCGACCCTCCTCCCAGGACACGCAGCTGCTCCCGCCTTGGATCGCCATCTTGTCTCGCGGGTACGATGTGTCGGCTCAGATTGAACCTGAGGATACATTCCTGAAACTGCCGGACCTGTTCGCAATGATCTCTGAGTTTATGGAGTCCCCCTCTCACAATATCCGGGTCTCTGCTTCGGAGTGTCTGATCTCGTTTGTCGCAAACTGTATACCGGACCAAGTCATCGCGGAACCGTCCATCTACGACGAGAAGGTTCTAGAGAAGATCGCCAGGCTTGCCGAAAATCTCATTAGTGTCAAATATCAGGCCGCTTGGATGGAGACATTCAACGTTCTCGGGGCCATGTTTGATGCTCTGAGATGGCGGGCTGATCCTATCATGCGCAATGTCGCACGGAATATCGGCGAGATTCGCGGAAACGACTCCTTCGTCGGGAAAAAGCAAGCGGATGAAGTAATTGGTAAAGCTATACGTGCAATGGGACCAGAGGCTGTTCTGTCGGTTCTCCCCCTGAACCTCATCAAGCCAGTGAAGGGGGAAGCGGGCAGGGCCTGGATGCTGCCTATCTTACGCGACTATGTCTGCAACACGAACCTACAGCATTTCAAAACCGAGCTCGTGCCGCTGAGTGAGGCAATGTTCCAGCGCGTACTGGACCATGGCGACGCCCCGAAGACGATGGAGGTCAAGATATACGAGACTATAGTAAATCAGACTTGGTCCATACTCCCAGGCTATTGCGATCTCCCCTTGGATCTGACCGTGGCCTTTGACCAAGCATTTGCGGAAATGCTCGCCAACCTTCTGTACAAGCAAGTCGATCTGAGACTCTACGTATGCCGAGCGCTCAGGTCGTTAGTCGAGTCTAACCAAGCTATTGTTGCTATCGAAGATGGTGACGAGCTGCTTCTTCAGAGCAGAGTATCCAAGGCCGAAGCACAGAAGAACTTGGTCTACCTAGGAGGCTTCTCTGGAAACCTCTTAGCGGTACTGTTCAACGTCTACAGTCAGACTCTTCCCCAATCGCGGGGTCCGATCCTTCAAACAATCAATGCATATCTTAGCATCACCCCTGAACAAGAGGTAGTTGCGACTTTTGACCGCGTCAGCGCTATGCTTGCTACTGCAATCAACGAAACCAGTGCGGAAGGCAAAAGCAAATCACAAAATTCGCAGGAAAAGATGCCTTCAACAAGTCAAACTTTGATGGATCTAGTCATTACTATGTCCGTGTATCTGCCACGGCAGAGCTTCGGGACCCTGTTCAACATTGCTTCCATCATTATCGTGAAGAACGACGAACCACAACTGCAGAAGAAGGCGTACAAGTTAATACCGAGACTTGCCGATTCGGAAACGGGCAAGACAGTACTGCGAGAAAGGTATACAGAATTGCAGGCCTTACTTCTCTCTAGTGCGGATAAGGTATCCGCCCCGGCGAGGAGAGAAAGATTAGCCGCCATGGTTGCCCTTCTCCCCTTTATCCCCGATGACTCCTTGCATTTCGTTCCTTCGGTCCTCTCCGAGGTGGTTATCTGCTGCAAAGAGAACAACGAGAAGGCCAGGACAACTGCATACGACCTCTTGGTGATGATGGGACAGCGGCTCGAACAAGCAAAGGGAAAACAGATTGACAACAGTAAAGTGCCCCATATGCCTGATAACGCGCCAGCGGTTACTGCAAGCATAGAGGAGTACTTTACTATGGTCAGTGCCGGTCTTGCCGGAAGCACACCACACATGATCTCAGCCTCGATCACTGCGCTCACTCGCGTTCTCTACGAGTTTAGAGAATCGGTGAACCAAGAAGTCCTGAGCGATTTGGTCCAGACTATGGACCTCTTCCTGACTTCAAACAATAGAGAGATTGTCAAGAGCGTACTAGGCTTTGTCAAGGTCTGCGTTATCAGTCTACCAACTGAGATGATGCTCCCTCGTCTGCCGACAATGGTGCCAAACCTCATGGTTTGGTCGCATGAGCACAAGGGTCACTTTAAAGCCAAGGTCAAGCACATTGTGGAGAGAATGATCCGCCGTTTCGGTTACGACCCCGTAGATAAGAGCTGTCCCGAGGCAGACAGGAAATTATTAATCAACATCCGAAAGACCAAAGAGCGTAGTAAGCGGAAGCGGGATGCCGCCAAGGCCCAAGGCAACGGGGACGACGAACAGAATAGTAAGCGACGTGGTCGTTTTGAAAGCGAATACGACGAGGCCTTGTATAGCAGTGAGGATTCAGATGCGTCCGACGACTCCGACGCCGATGAGGATGGCGCGTCACGCAAAGCCAAGAAGGGCGGCAACGCCTACATTATGGAGGACGAAGATGAGCCACTAGATCTCTTAGACCGCAACGCTCTGGCTAGCATTTCTTCGACGAAGCCGGGTAAGCTACGCAAAGCGGGTAAGACCAAGATGAAGACAGATATGGATGGGAAACTCGTAGTAGGCGAGGATGACGACGGCGCAGATGACGCAATGGTCATCGACACACCTGGGGAGGGTGGCGGCGTCGGCGCCTACGTTGCGGCGCTCAAGGGCAAGGATGCCGGCTACAGGGGTCGCGGTGGTCGCCTCAAGTTCTCGAACAAACGAGGACAGACTGACGACGAGGATGATGAAGAGATGGACGTCGACGAGAAGGACGTGTCGGCCATCAAGTCACACGTCAATAAGGCCAGGGGCGGCGGTCAATTCCGTGGAGCACGTGGAGCACGCGGTGGAGGGCGCGGCGGCGGCAGCTTCCGTGGAAACAGAAGCGGTAAAGGCGGCATTGCGTCCGGGAGACGTGGCCTCGGCGAGGAGAAGAGACGAGGTTCGTCCGGCCCATTTGGTGGCAAGGTCGGAAAGCCAAAGTCCCCTGGCAGGAGGTAAGGGGAATTGGGTCGCCAGATCCTGTTATGCCTACCTATCTACTACTTGATACCCCTTCTCCGCAGTATATTACTGTGTTTGGAGATCTTCGGAACGTCGTCTGAGCCTATAAAACCGACCGGTAGAAGCCTTACCCTGTCGGGAGTCTGTTATGATATGATCATTATGTTTATCCTGGCGTTAGAGAGGAGAATACGATAGAAACGACAAAAATGGACGGATATACTGAACAAAACTTAAACACTGTAACGAGCGATTGATTCTGTTCCTCAAGACTATGACGCTCTGTCACTGTTGCGTAGTCCAAAACAAAGTAGTATATACGGCAGGATGATTGGATACAGGTTATTGAAACTCTCCCGGGGAATAAGAAAAAAGAGCAAAAATCATTGAACTCCCTTGCTCCGCTAATAACGCCCGACTTATCCATGCTTTAACATTACCCGAGGCGACCACCCCGTCCAATATGAGCAGTACAAGGCTAGATATTCATTATGCCTTGTGAGCCCATGGGTATCCGCCCAAGGAGGGTTGAGATGGACAAACATCTATCCGTCCCCATTCTTTCCGCCCCAAAACATGATACGGGCACGTTCGTTTTCGACATGATAACGCCCAATCGCCTGTTTGCTTTGCCGGCTTCTTTACCTGAACTTGGCAAAGATGACGGCAATTATAAGAATCACGAGCACCGTGATGATGGCGATGGTGATCACCCGATTCGTAGCCATCCTATGACCACGTCAATAACCTAATCTCCTTTCCACGAAGGGTCTCCCGGAGAGTCAAAGGGAGACGAATTAGGGGAATATTTACCTACGGGCCATCCCCCTCAACGTCTTGACACTACGGTCGACATAACCCTCGCTCTCGAAGAGCATCTCGCCGGTATGCTGGATGGTCTCGCGCTGAGCGTGCAAGTCGGCAAGGGTGGAGGCGCCGATTGCCTCGGTCTCGTTAGCGAGGGCCTGGGAGGCGCGCAGACGCTGCGACGACCGATCGAGACGATCGGTGCCCGCGAGCAGCTGCTGGCGCTGTTCGAGCTGGACATCGCTCGGGTTCGCGTCCGGATCATCCCGGTACCGTGAGCCGAAGAGGGCGGCGCGGTCGTCGGCCAGGACCCGCAACTTCCGCTTCGCTTTGTCGACGTCCGTCTCGAAGTTGCGCAGTCGCATGTTCACCTTGTTGCGGTTCGCCGAGGGGATGTTGAGTTTCTCGAGACGCATCTGTCCAATCTGCATGTGAAATGTTAGCGGGGGTCTGCTGTCTTTTCGCAGCCGCTGTTTAAGGAGTCGAGGCATTTCGGATAGGGGAAACGGGGGACGTAAGTACCAGCTCTTCAGCCTCTTCGAGGGCTCGCTCTGCCTGGGAGACGGCCGCTTTCCGCGGCTCGCCTTGTAGTTCCGGTATCTGGTCTAACTTTTGCGTCAAGTCGGCCTGCACGAGCTTGAACTCGGCCTCGTAGCTGCTGAACAGCTCAGAGCCGGCGTCGGTATCTAAAGGGTTCGCCATCTCGGTATCTGGTTCTCTCTCGCTTCGCTTCGGTTCGCTTCGGGCTATTCAATCGTGATTTGCTCGAACAATTCCTTTTCTCTTCGTAAATTGCTTGCTCTGTTGTACTGTAAAGTGTGGTTTGTACAGAGAGAGGTGGCTGATCGAATCGTCAAGTGTAGTTGAGCAGTTGTAATTGGACGGTTGACGGTTGACGGCTGAGTATGATAGATTGGAGACGGATGGATGATGGTTGCGTAACGTGCCAAGACCGTCGGTCTAGGTCCAGGCACCTTGATAATTCCAAATGCACTTCAAAGTTCAATGTAGCTGCCTACCCAGCCACACAGTGCAATCTCTTCATGCCACCTGGTTTCCAGCACAGTATTAGGTTCTTTACTGTACACTCTTACACAGTACCTACCTGGTGCTGGTCGTTCTCCATATATCTGGGTGAGGACTACATCTTTTCAGTTAATAGGAACAGAATAATGCTTTGAAAGAAATACATGCTTCGAAAATGTAGTTTCCTTCCGTAACAAGAGAAATGACGGAACCTCACTCCCTAGGAAGTGTCACTTCCTCACAGGCTTTCAACCGATTCCCAAGACGCGAGGAGAGGTCGCGTAAATTGAGGTGGCTAGTGGTCCCAAAAACAGTTTAGCGTTTCCCCCAGCCCCGCCATGCTTGCGAGAGGATAAAAGACTGAGAATTTCGCTCCTCTCTTGCTTGTTTTCTTCTTCTTTTCTCTTTACAGAAAGTTGAATATCCCGAGATTGCAGTTATTAGGCTCTGCGTTCATCACATCTCCACGAACGTCGAGTTGTATTAGCCGGGTAGATCAAAATCAGGAGCTTTAAAGAATTGGATATTAGACGGCAGAAATGCCGCCTCTGAGTATTCGGTCCCGTTGAGCCTCGACATTACATTACCCCCCTTCCCCTTGTCTCGTCTCTATTCAGAGGAGCGCGTCCACGTGGCATAGTCGCTTTGTGGTGACAGCATGTCCGAAATTTTCTACAATAAGGAAAACTTATGAGTCTTGCAAGCATATTACAAGGTGCAATTTGGTGTTTCTGTAGGATAATCCTGTAAAGGCAGTAGTAGGCCGGCCACATGGATATTGTTCCAGTCATCGAAGGCAACCATCAGTGCTGTGCCTAAACTGTTTGTCGGTTCCACTACCTACACCATGTCAATACGTTCCTGTCTGGCATGGAATACAGCTCACATAGCGGTATCCCCACACATAATCTTGAATATGGCAGCTTGTAGTTGAACCACGTAAGACGACCGGGCAGTGATGTATCTGCAGTACCCGAGAAATAGGTTTGCATTGACAGAACCAGATAGGCAGGACCCCATTAGCCCATCATGCTGCTTTTACATCTGTTCAAGGCTGGCTGAAAGACATCTTTTAATAGCACATGTCAATAACTTGCCTCCTTGTATGATATACATTGATGGCCACATAGATGCAGATAATGTCTTACTCGACGGCCGCCCAGACTTTTTTAGTAGATGTATCGGAAGCCAAACATAAAATGCCCGGGTGCTAGACCATTATATGAACGATTTCAACTGTTCCTTCCCCCGGAATTTATTCGTACCCTCGCTAAGGTTGCCTATGCTCTGGATATTTCCTTCGAGCACTTATTGGTTGGCAACACGTGTGAAAAGAATGAAGTCATCAACAGTATTGGCATTTAAAGACCTTTTTAAGGTAGGTATCCTGACAACAACTTATGTGTTTCACCGCAACACTGCTCCAAGGTTGTGGCAAAACCTACACTTCACTCAAGGTACATATCTGCTTCGGCTTATATATAGTAGCTCGTTTCGCTCTCACCAAATACGACAAACTGGCTGGTGAAGACCAATGCGGGTGGTTTACACGTGTAGAAAGACTTTAGAGAGGGGACAAAGAGCGTCTCAGTCAGGGTTGTTAATTTAGTATGTAGTAATTGGTACTACATGTAGTATTACTACATGTAGTAACGGTGTAGTAACAAGATCTCAATACTAATGTAGTATTAGTATAGGCTATTACTATACTACAAAAAATGTAGTAATTTTGTAGTAATTTTTAGTATTACTACAATTACTACAAAAGTACTACAATAATTTTTCCGAATTTTTTCCGAATTTTTTTAATTTTTTTTGAATTTTTTAAATTGGTTTTTCTGCTTTTTAAATAATAAAAAATCAATTAAATAATATACAGTATATTTTCTTTTATATACTGTATATACACTGTATATATAATATTGTTTTGCTTTTTATACTGCTTTGTTTTATTTTATACAGTGTTTATACTGTTTTTTAATTAAAAAATTAGTATTTTGTAGTAATTGTAGTACTACTATATACTATAGTAGTATTACTACATATAGTATTAGTATAAACAATTACTAACCCTTGTAGTATTAGTATAGCCTATTACTAACTACATGTAGTATTAGTATAGGCATTTACTACATTAGTATTACTAATTTACAACCCTGGTCTCAGTATACGCAAATACACTGTCTGACTGTATGCCTCTCTCCTGAGTCCTTCCTCCTATAACGTTAATACACCGCCGATTGAATAATATTTGTATATTTCCAGTCACCTGATGATCGACATAATGACGAGATGCCTCAGCGTTGGCAGTAATCTAGGCGCGCTAAGCCATGCTGCGCCGCATGAGAGCTGTTCTAACTTTTGCATGTTTTTCAAAAGAGGAAGCAATAGTTTGCAGATAAACCGTAGCAGCCTGCCACTATATCGCTATAAATGCTTTTATAAGAGTCCGGGTCAACCCTGTCCACATACCTCCTCAACCTACGAGTAGATGTTGCTCATTTATTACCAAGTCGACTTATTTACCTACGTGTATATACCTACCAGTTCATCATTCAGCGCTTGATTGTCGACGATCGAGATCCCTACCCCTTTCAAGACCCTTGGGCACATCTAGAATTTTGAATCGAACAACAAATCGAGGCCCCGATTAAAAATATCCGCTTGAAATCGCCGGCCACTTGATTGACTCTCACGCTTGTCGCCGTCCACATCTAGGCTTGGAGGTTGGTATGCCAGCACGACAGTACGACAATACGAGGGGGAGAAATACCCCGAACCATCGCTTGTAAGTAGGGCCCAAAGGTACCTAACCCCGGGGATGTTCTTCTCATGGACTTCAACTGGCGCTTGACGTGGTGGGACAAGTCATGAAAGCGTTTCAGAATACACCTGATCTGATTGCTTGGAAATTCTCTACCGTGGCACATATCACGTTTCTTTAACTATCATCAAAATGTCTTGCACACACCACATGCATACAGAAGAGTATTGTTGGCCAAACGGGACGCAGCCAAGTAAACATGATATATCTCGTACCTGCATAGACGTCATACCCACCTCCTAGGTACATCCGGACATTCAAGCTCTCTTCATTAGATATAGGCCGCTTCATCGCCTCGGCCGAAAGTTTACACATACTATGGGATCATCGTTCACATCTGATCCCTCCTCTCAACCCGAAGATCGCCCTCGTCAATTCATTAGCAGCACCGTCATCCTTTCCCGGCAACATACGTACCAATGACATCCTCTGTTAACTGGGTTCCTAGGAAAACCGTAGCCATTGTAGGCGGCGGTTCCGCTGGAATCGGCGCTCTCTGGGCTTTAAACCGCACACATCATGATGTGTACCTCTACGAGGCAGCCGAGCGCCTAGGCGGCCATGCGAACACGGTGGAATGGAGGAAAGGCAGGTTCAGTACACTTGTCGACACTGGCTTCATCGTACTGAACACGGTTACATATCGTATGTACCCTGATACTTGCACATCTACCGGAACGCCTCGACTGACACATCGATACTAGCTAATTTCCTCAATTTCCTACGAAGGCTCAAAGTTCCCACAGTCTCCACACAGATGACTTTCGGTGTTTCGCGGGACAGAGGGGAGTTTGAGTGGGCAGGTAATAGCCTAGAGGCTATCTTCTGCCAGAGGAGGAACCTCTTTTCGCCGAGGATGTGGAGGTTGATCTTTGATATCGTCCGCTTCAACAAGTTCTCCTTGGATCTTCTAAGGGACGATCAAGTCGGACCCAACAGAAGCCCCCCGGCAAAGAGGAATTGGGAGTCTATCGGACAGTACCTTGAAAGACAAGGCTATTCCGATACTTTTCGAAACGACTATCTCATCCCCATCGCGGCGGCAGCCTGGAGTATGAGCCCGAACCAGTGTATTCTCGAATTTCCCATTGAGACTCTAGTGAGGGTTATGTGAGTTTACGATAACAATACCCAAGCTCCGCTAAAGTACTAACGAATGGATTTAGGTGGAACAACCGTCTCCTAAGCACCTTCACTTCAAGGCCAGAATGGCTAACCCTGGAAGGTGGCGCCAAGTCGTACGTTGATGCGGTCATGAGGGGATTTCCTCCGAATCACCTCTTTCTGAAGACGGCGGTGAAGAGCATCTCGAACGAGCGTGACGGCCGAGTGAGGCTGCACCTAGAGAATGGTAAAAGCGAAGTTTACGACCATGTTGTACTGGCAACCCACGGAGACCAAGCCTTCCAGATCATCAGACCCTCGGCTACCCGGGAAGAGATGGCGATCATGTCGCACTTCAGGACATCGGAGAACACATGTGTCCTTCATTCTGACACGTCACTTATGCCCAAGCGACGAAAGGCTTGGTCTTCGTTCAACTACCTCACTGCCTCATCTCCTTGGACAGGCAAAGACATCGACCAGGTCTCCCTGACTTACAACATGAACGCGCTTCAACACATTCCCCACCAGGGCTTTGGTACCGTCTTAGTCACGCTAAATCCTATTCAAGAGCCCCGGGAGGAGACAGTGCAGGGACGTTACTGCTATTCTCATCCTGTATTGACGCCGGCCGTTATACAGGCACAGGAGGATCTCGAATACATCCAGAACAAGCGTGGAATCAGCTACGCCGGAGCATGGACTAAGCATGGATTTCACGAAGACGGCTTTAGCAGCGGTTTGCACGTCGCTATGGCCCATCTTGGCGCGCGGCTTCCCTTTGAGTTTGTGGACTCTACCTCTACTGGTGGGAAAGAACCCGAGCTGGGTATACTGGATTGGCTTATCCGAATCGTGATTCTGGTCATCCAAATACTCCTGATTGACCTTCCGGGAGGAATCCTGTACAAGATGAAGAGCAGCGCTTCACGGATACAGTTTCCGATCAACCCAAGCAGACTTTATAGGACGCGCGAACGGTCAGGGTATGGAAAATTGGCTTAAACACACACGTTCTTTGATGCCCTGGCATTTCATTGAGAAGAAAAGCACATGTATATAATCAAGGGTATTCGGGGCTCAAGGCGTTATCGGGTTTCTTAGCGTTCGGAGTGTTCTTCTAGGGTTACGTATTAGGGACTGTCAGGGTGTTGAGATTTATTTAGGATAATCAAGGTAGACATAACTTGAAGAAATTCATAGGGTATTTTCTTACGAGGTTGCCGAAACACATGAGTCATGAGTATATTAACAGCATCTAAAATGTGTCGTTGGGTTCAGCGACATGTTTACAAGAGATGTAACTGGAGTGAGTATGTGAATCTGAAGGCCTCAACTGTCTTCCGAGTTGCCTCTGCCGTAAGGGCCCGGTGGTAACCTTATTAGTGGGGCTTTTTACACCCGTAGCTAACCCCTGTAGTTGATCCGCGGCGCTATTCCTGATTCGACATCGAAGCTTTATACGAGTACTTGTAACAGCATCTCAAAGACCTCCGGAAATCATCGTGGTATTCAGGCCAATTCGACGTCGAGAGTCGCAAAAGTCTCCGGCACTCGCAACCACGATGAATCCCCTCCCCCGTTTCACATGGAGAGCACTCCAATCGAAAACCGCATGGGCATGTTCCTCATGCCGTCAGGAACTCGCACGGGCGAGGCAATTGCTTGCCAGACCAGCTCGTAGACCCGTCTCGAATACGACGAAAGTACAACAAGGGCAAGGACAAGGACAAGGAAAAGGACAGGCGCATGCTCCGTCGATGGATCAATTGCGCGCACATTACAAACAAAAAAACCGGACGACAATGTATGCCAACCCATGCTGAATTCCCACGGACCGAAAACGAAACTGCTGTTTTGAGATTTGAGGGAGGCCATATGCTTATTTGATATGTACTTCTGCGCCCGTCTTAGGTTATATACACTCAGTATCATCCTCGGCACAGTCGCGTTTTCGTACGGTTCCGTCCCCATGTATAAGATGGTCCGTCTTGTCTCTTCCAGTCCCTATACACATCCCACGTCTTTCCCCTTCGCCTGCTGACCTAGCCGCCACTACGATTAGATCTGCCAAACAACAGGCTGGGGCGGCCAACCAATCCGAGCATCCGGACACGGAGGATCTTCCTCGGACGATCAAGACCAAGCATCGCGATTGATACCGGTGAAAGACGCGCGGCGAATCCGCGTGACGTTCAACGCCTCCGTCTCGGACGTGTTACCGTGGAAATTCGTGCCCCAGCAGCGCGAAGTACGAGTCCTCCCGGGGGAGACGGCGCTGGCATTCTACAAGGCGACGAATAAGAGCGACACCGACATCATCGGCGTGGCGACGTATAGCGTCACGCCCGGCCAGGTGGCGCCGTATTTTAGCAAGATCCAGTGTTTCTGTTTCGAGGAACAGCGGCTCAATGCGGGCGAGACGGTCGATATGCCGGTTTTCTTCTACCTCGACCCGGATCTGCTCCATGATTTGAATATGAGGGGTATTAATGAGGTTACGCTGAATTACACCTTTTTCAGTACGTTCTCTTCCTTCCTTCTTGCTTTCTAAGATCCTAGCCCCTTTTAACTTTATTCTATTCCGTATTGGATATGGAGTTTTGGCCTTGTTGTTGCGCAGTGAGCTGACATTTTTTTCTTCTTCTTTCCTACAGAGGCTAAATATGATGATAACGGGAAAATAAAAAACATCCCGGGGACATAGGACCTGTCTTTCTAGACTAGATTTATTTGTACATTAAGTTGTAACAGACTATTAGACACACTTTTTGCCCGGGCCCTTCAGATACCCGGCTTCGGATAAGGGGGGAAAGAAATAGTAACGTATATCATTATCGACCTCCTGTTAAAGAGAATGTCAGGACCTACTTCCAAGTACACAGACTTCTCTATATCCAACAACAGTCATTCTTTATACGTCCTTCCCAGCCTCGGCTTTACATCTTGGAAAGATTGGACTATATAATCTCATCCCGCATCACCATCTTTTTGTTCTTGTAATATCAATGATGATCTTCTGAGTAACAGTACCTACCCCACAGTATTCACACAGTGAAAGAGAACTACCTAACTGCCACAAAACACGTACCACCAGCCACATGACCCCTTGATCCACTTCGGTGCATTAGTGGGTAGCTGAATCGAGCTACGTCACTTGTTCAACATTTCCAGCCAGCCAGTCAGTCACGATCACAAGCTCTGAATAATAGCTCCTGCGGTCCAGACACAGCAGACAACAGACAGCTGGAGATGCCTGCGTATTTTTACCAGATATGTACGATACACGAGCGATAGTCTTCCGGAGCTAGGCTACAGCTTCTCATTCCATTTTGTAGCCACAGGTTTCGACACAATAACCATCTACCGACACCCGAAAGTACGAATACGACTTGTTTGGTGAAGAAGCTACCTACCTAACCTACCTACCTACCCACGTTATTCGACAACAGAGCGCTTCTAGGTAGTGCTGTGCTGCCACATTTCCGACAATACCTAATTACCTACCTGACAAATAAACAAGAATCCGACAACAGTCCCTTTCCACGAAAAAAAAGAAGAAAAAAAACCCCCCCAGACCAAAACCACGATTCTCGGCAAAAGGCACCCCCCTCCAAAAAAAACCCCCAAGAACAAGATGTCCTCCACCCGCCGCCGCAAACCCTTTTCCCTCCCACCCTCCTCCGACGACGAAGAAGAAGAAGAAGGCCCAGCCTACGACGAACAAGAACAAGAAGAAATAATCCATCTCCTCACGCGACAAAACGCAACTCGAAACGCACAATTCCGCATATTCCTCCTCTTCTTACCTCTTTTATCCGCCATACCTTATATACTTCTACTCTTTAAAAACACCAACGCAAACACAAACGAAAAGGGAAAAGGAACTGGAATGGCTTTGCTAGCTTTGACTAGTTTGGCTTGTACGACATGGACTTTGTGGTTTTTACCGCCTGGTGAGACGGGTTTAGATGGCAGGGGAAGAAAAGAAGGGGGGAGGGAAAAGGAAAGGGGAAAATCTCCGTTGGAGAGATATCTCCCTTTCTTGAATGCTGCGCTTTGTGCGGTTTTAGTCCTCACGGGACTCTTTTCAAAATCTCAGAGGTTGGTTGCGGCGCTGCATTGGGGACATGTCGGGTTGGCGAATTTGCCGGCTGTTGTCTATGGGGTTGTGGTCGTTGCTAAGATGCTTATGGGGAGTGTGGATCCTGAGAGGGAGTTGAGTGCTTTGCGGTATGAGTATAAGGGGGCTTGATTTGATGATGACGATGATGGTAACGGAACCGGAACTGTGAAGCATGCATTGTTGGTTTACTTGTTTATAGCCATTGGTTTTGCTTTTCTGATGGGGTGGCTCTGTTCTAATATCTACCTACCTATCACTAGATGTGTTGAGCTTGAATTACATGGGAGCTCCCGCCATGAATAGGTGATGCGTGCCGCTATATTATCAGCTTTCATTTTGCCTATTTCCTCCAAATGACCCATGGCAAAGAACCGAATAGCTATAGTAGATTATCAGGAGCCAGGGTTTCCCCGCCCATGATGTTTAAGCCAGGCATGTCGATCCTGAACTTGGTTCAAACTTCGATGGATTCGTTAAATCGAAGCACGCCATTACTCCTGAGAATACCGTCGACGCCCTTGGGCACGCCCGAGAAAGGATCTGCATTTGGTGCCTGTGGTTGTTCGCCAGATTGGTCGACAACAAGAGCCAGCCCGTTGGATTTGATGGCGTCTACAAGGGCCGGCACCATATTCTTGAGTTGTACCCCGTCAGCAAATATGCCTCTAAAACACAGCAACATGAAAAAGAAAGGGGAAAGGAAACTTACCAACAATCGAGCGCTACATATCAATCCCATAAGATTGTTATTCTGCGCTATCCGGACCGCCTCCTTGACCGAAAACGTCTTTCTCCCGCTGTATTGTACGACATTGGGCGCCGGCATAACATCATCACGTCCGAGGTCGTTGCACAAAAAGACTGGGAAGTTTGGCTGTTTCCAGTTCAGCGTCGCACATAGGATCGGGTTGTACGAGCTGAAGACGATGGAGCGTGCCGTGCCTAGTGTTGCAGATGCTCGTTGCTCGCGCGCGTGGTCGAAGACAACCGTTAGAAGAGCGTCTGCAAAGTTATTCGTGTTCAAAGTAGGGCCGAGGCCATGCTTTTTCCCGTCCTCCTCTGTAGGATAGAGAATTTGCAAGTTGACGTGCATAGAAGAGGGTAGAAGGGACAAGGCCTGTTCTAGGGAAATTCCGGCGGTCAACAAAACTCGGTGGACCTCGGTTATGTCGTCATGTCCGTGTGATTGAATCGACGAGAGCTTCGCACGGCTGGGGCTTGTTGCTGTGACGGCGGTGAACTGATCGAAGGCTAAGCGTGCTACCGGTACGCCGACGCCGCCACATTGTATACGCCACGTAGGCCATAGCACTGGAACGCCGTCACTAGTATGCTGCACGTGTAGCTGGACGAATTCTCCTGACAGACTCGAGCCGGTGACAAACATGTTCGGGTTCTGATCAAGCTGGCTGGTAGCTTTCCAGTAGGTTTCGAAATCCGTAATCTCCAGAGGGGCACCTTGGAACGGCTTGATGACTTGGGTGTTGAAGCTGATCTGTCCTATGGCTCGAAGTCGTGGGTCGAATAAGGGGAGGCAGCATCTACCGGAACCGGTTAACGAAGCCCGGAACGTGTTGGGAAGGGCCACTGTTTTCGCAATGATCTTGGCTCCATAGGTCGGGAATACATCGAAGTCAAGTGTGAAATTGTCCAGGTTGTCCACTTGAAAGGAAACAAGTCGGGTATCCTCTTGGAAGGGTAGGATGATATTCTTCGGAATTAGCTCGGAGAGCTTGGAAGAGATAGTAAGCCGAGCTGCTGGATATTTGCTGTCGTGGAAGAATATCAGGGGCGGCTCTCCGTTCTCTTCAAAGCTGATCTGCACGACCGTCTTGGTGTCCAAGAAATTGTGTCCGTATCGACGCAATGGGATGATGGGAGGCGGCAATTCGAGTTCGGGGATAGCATCCACATCTAACGACATGGGAACTGGCCCGGTGCCACTATCTATAGGTGCCAGTAGTGTGCCGGCATCTTGCATTTCCACCGAGGTCTCGGTCTTGTCCTTCTGATAGGGTGTGAGAAGCTGCATACAGGTCAAGTGTCCTTCCCAGGCGGCATAGTACACAGCGGGCAGCCCCTTTTCGTCCAGGATGTTGGGATCAGCGCCGACGTTGAGCAGTTCTTGAAGACATGGCACGTTGCCCTCGCTGGCAGCATGTACTAACGGTGTCCATCCGTACAGTTTATCGATTTGATCCAAGTCGGCGCCATACTGCTTCAAGAGGCCGAGTAATCGTGGTGTGTGACCCGATCTTGCCACGAGGTGCTGTGGGTAGAGACCCTCGGCGTCGGGAAGAATTCTGGCTCCGTGCTGCAAAAGAATCTCGACAGTCTCAATTGAGCCATGCTCGCACGCCAAATTCAGGGGTATATGTTCCGTCTCCGACACTGGATCTAAGCGGGAAGTAGCGTTCAGAAGCAATTGCACACAGGTTATGTGGCCATGGATGATGGCGTGGATGAGAGGGGTGAAATTATCGTGATCAATCATGTCGATGGTTGAGTGATCAGCTATATAGGGGTTCAGGTCAGTCAAACAAAATCAGCCATGTTATAACCAGTGTAGTGAAAAGGGGCCATACCTCGAAGAAGAATTTCTAGCATATCCAGACGCCCGTGCATGCTGGCATAATGTAGAGGCACTCTGCCGTACACGTCTGTTCTATTTACTGCAACGCCTTCCGTTAGACCGATACCTAGGACAAAATGGTTTCCGTATATGGCCGCTTGATGAAGACAGTTCCGCTCGTTAATGTCGTCCTCGGACTGGACATCGACAAGACCTGTTCCTAATAGAACCTCGAGCGAAGCCTTTGGCGCTTCGTGGATTGCGGCTAGAAAGGTACGCGTCACCCTTTCCCTCAAGGAAATGTCCATCGTAGGTGTTGAACCTGAAGAAGCTTGCATTCTTGACAGCAAATCCCGTAACGACTCCAAGTTGCCGCCGATGGCAGTATCTAATAACAAGCTGTCTGCATCGCCTTCGTCGGTGCCGAGCAGATGCTGACTACTGACGACATGCTCTGTTCGTGGTTCAAAATTGACATTGTCGCCGTCTGCCCAAGCTCCCAACTCTTGGAGACTTGTGGTCGCTTGATCAGATAGCTCGCTGATGACGGGCGCATTGAAAAAAGGCTGTACTTCGACGGCGCGGGATAGATAAAGCTCTTTTGTTCTAGACTTTGACGTCTTATCCCATTTCTTCAGTATTTTGGAGAAAGCTGTACCGTTGATCTCCACAAATTGTTGTAGCTTGTTGAGGTCGTTGGCGAACTGCTGAAACCCTTCCTCGAGCGTGGTGAACTTGGCGGACCGCCTAGAAATCCCTTGCCTCGCCTTTAAGACCTTCTTTTTATCAAGCAATGTCTTGAGTCGGATTTTAAGCTGCTCTGGTGTCAACATCTCAGTCCAAGATGCATCGGTCTGTTTGGTAATGACCAACCTCGGCCTCCTTTTGGAGGTAAAATGCATTGACTTTCTCAAGCTCTCGCTCCTATAGGGGTATCAGCAGGGGGTTTACAGTGTTATAAAGTCAAAGACCGGAATACAACGCACCAACTGGAAGAAAAACTTGGCTTTATTTGCTTGCAAAGCGGCCTGCGTGTCTACATGGACGGACGGAAGGTGAGGGTCGTTTTGAGCGCTGAGTATTGGCGTGGCCGAAAGCCTTTTGATGAGCTGAAGAATAGATGTTTGTCAGTAAAACAGACTAGCGCCTAAGCATTTCACAAAGATATATCATGCAATGAGGCATAGAGTTAAGATCAAACGCTATGATAACCAGTAGCATGACAGTTCTTGTGATAGGGGGGTGCTGCAAAGACCAACCTTTTTAAGAGCCTTATAATTGACGAAGCTTGCAGCATATTCAGGAACCTCTAGCTGTCGCTTCTGAATCTGTTTCCCGAACTTCCTAAAGGGGGAGTATCAGTAGTCTATTGGAATGATAAAGACATCGATGATTCGAGCATCAAATTATTTATTCTCTCGAAAGGAGACTTACATGGTGGCGGTTAAAGGGTAGACCGACCTCTAATTCAGCCCTATGCTTGTTCTTTCGATATCCGGCAGTCCGAATCGAGTCACCTGGTGGAACCTAATAGATTCCGGGTGACCCTATAATTACCGAGAGATCTATATGCAAGTATGCGACATGCACCAAGCAAGATTCGGCCTATAACTTCGCGGATCTCAAGCGCTTGGGGAGGCAGGCTATTTTTGGCGCCTCTGCTGCGGTTAACAATTTCGCCGGAACCGTGTCGGGAGATCTCTGGAGAAGGCAGTAAGCCAAATCTGCAAGATTTGCCGATGGTGAGATGTTTTCGAGAAACAGATACTCAGATCCGAATTCGGCAAGACGTTTGGCAGTGGGCCGATGACGGGACTACCGAAGAAAAGATCCCGTGACACCAGTTGATCGAGATGCTTCTGGCTATGAGATGAAAACCTGAGGCATCGTGGCTTTGCTGGTTTGAGCTAATGGACAGGCGGTATTAGACCCCTCGAGAAAAAGGCAGGGGTATACAAATGAAATGACGTGTATCACCTCGCGAGTTGATGGTTTTCATGCAGTGCGACCCCCAGAACAGAACCAAGGCTAAGCAGGTGACCACCAGCTCCCCCAAACTTATAGACTATGCGTCTTATCAATAAGACGGAGCTGATGGACAGACGACCGAGCCACTCAGAAGGCCTTGATGCAATCCGGAAGGGAACTGCAGTGTCGGCAGGATACCGACAGTTCGCCAAGCCAAGTGTACTCTCTGAAATTGGCCTATTCGTCTATTGTCAGAGCTGTCAGCTATAGAGTAAAGGAAGGTCGGTTCGCGTATCGAGGCGAGGCCGCACAACTAGAAACTAGATAATGGTACGCCAGATGTCGATATAGTGTGGACCACGCTCTTTTCGCTGTTGACCAGTGATATAGAGCTCAATAGGGATAGAGGAAAGGGATAGGCAGGGTTAAAAGGGGGCCTTCTGAGATGTGTCAGGCGACAAATGAGTGGCAGTTTTGACAAAAGGGCGACTCTCAGATCCGATTCCAGCGTTCTTGAGTAAGTACGTAAGGTAGTTGGGCCAGTAAAGAGGGTTGATCCTGCTATGTTCATGTCATACGTCGTTGGGTGGGTAGGCTCAAGACAGAAACTGGTGTAATAAAAGAAGGAAGTACTCACACTTTCTCTACGCCTTTTGAGGGGTAATGGGAATATTGTTTATCCCAAGGTATTTAGACTAGAGTAATGATACGTCGTATCCTGTACTTGAAGCATTTAAGTTCTAAACTGAAGATGTCGTGGAGGTAGACATTACAGGTCTTCGTGGTGATGAATGGTGGGGTACTTCCACTATCAGCTTAGAGGACCGGAGGTGCGGAGGTACCTTCCTGTAGTCCGGTCCTAATAATTTTCCTTGGTACAACTATAATTGTATATCTCCACACTTCGTAGTAAGCACTATACCCGAATATCATGTTTTTCAAGTACCGTTTACCAAGTTTATCAGAATCCCCCAAGGCGAGACATATTATCGTTATCATGCCCGTGTTACAAAAGTCATTTAAACGATGTGTTAAGATGTCCAGGTGCCGGTCTATCAAACATGTTGGTGTATGAGCACATGTTTCCCTCCCTTTCGGGTTGACTTACTCCCCCAGTGAACAGCGGATTGAGCGCCCTCCGATTTCATTCCGTAGCATTATCTCATAGTGGGCAGAGCGCCCCATACTCACAATTTGACTTCCTGCGACTTCTTTGTACCATCTCTTGTCACCCGAATAATGTACGAGTATAGCAGCCATCGACGGCGAAGATATTTTCTCCCCGTAAAAAAGGATCATCATTTAAACACCCAGAAGCGGCCCTAGCAACAACCTGCAGACTGGTTGGTGGCGGTGTTGCTGGATCGTACGTCAGGGAGAAGTTGTCGAGGCCACTCGATAGACTACCAAATAAACCAATGAGACATTGTAGCTCGCCCTCGTGGTCTTGACGTCTGGCTCTGGCATGAGGCTCACCCTTAGCCGAGTACACCCCCAACTTATTTGGTACATCTTGGCGCTGGGTTTTCCTCTAAGTGGAGAAAGTAGTATTCATACTCCGATATCTCCGATGGTGTTTACTCTACGCTCTACTCTTTAGAGACCTCTACCGAGCTTTGCCCAGGTCGGTTTTGGATTGAGATGGTGCAATATCGACTAACAGATACGATCTCTTTATCCCAGTGAGAGAGATTGCGGAATTAACAAACAAAGACCCGCCGGAGCCTGGACGATATATGCGGAATAAAACAGATATATATGAGCGGAATTGATATAAAGGCTGAACACCGGCCCCTTTAATGGCCGATGAAAATATCGTCACTTTGTTAACATGTACATCGGTCTAGGCTTTTGCCTCCCGCGCCGGCGTCAAGTAGACACCAAGTGGAACGCGTTCCCACAATGCATATGCCTTTTGCTTTTCAACCCAGTCCTTCGAGTCATCCGAGAGCTTAAGGTCGAAATCATAAATGACGCGGGCGAGAAGCATGCGCATCTCAGCATAAGCAAGACTATATATGTCACAACGCTTAGTATCAGCAAAACCATAAAGGAGGGGATGTGATGAGGATAATGAGAACGTACTTTCGTCCAATGCAGTTCCTAGGCCCGACATTAAAGGCTTGTAGAGCCTCGAGCTTATTTCCTTCTTGGAGAGCCTCTTGACTACTCTTGAGGAATCTCTCGGGGTTGAATGTCCAGGGGTCGGTCCAGTTCTCCTTGCTGTGATTCATGGACCACTGTGCAATCTCGACATACGTCTGGACGGCTTTGTTAGTATAACATCTTGTCATCTTACCAAAACAAAGCCACCCTATTAAAGGATACAAAGGTACTCACTCCTTCTGGGACGAAACGACCCAATATCTGGGCGCCTCCCTTGGGCACCTGCCGTACCAAACCCGATGTTACCTACATGCGAATCGATGTCAGTTGAATTACGATATAGATGAGAACTGCAACAACAGAGCGAGTGGAAATGCTTACAGGCGGGTACATCCGAAGCGACTCATTGAGTACTGCGAGCATGTAGGTGAGACTGTTCACACTGTTGATGTTGATCTCGCCGGCGTTTTGAAACGAAGATCGGACTTCGTGCTTCAACTTCTCCATGACTTCGGGGTGAGTGAGCAGGAAATACGTAGCGCCGGACAGGGTCGTGGCGGTGGTTTCGGAACCAGCCAGAACAAGGATGAATGCATTAGACGACAATTTCTCGGTTGAGATATTCTACAAGACGCAAAACACGTTAGAAGCTTGATCCAATGTAGGGGTCAAATTCTTGGAAATAGAGAGTCAGAGAAACATACCCATTCCTTACGCCTCTTCATAAGTCCCTCGAACAGATCGTCGCGCGGTTCCTCCATAGTCAACCGCGACCACAACATGTCGTCAGTGTACTTGCGCACTCGCTGGATGGCCAAACCGCCCATCTTGAAGAGGATCTGCACAAGTTCATTCCAGCCGATATAAGTCAGCGCGATGGCGATAGCACCGCCTCTGACGCTCTTGAAAATGAACTCTATCCAGGGGTGATACTCGATGTTCTCGAGACAGTTGAAGGATTGTCCGAACACGAGGGAACCGACAATATCAAAGGTTGTCCAGTTATACCAGGCCTCGATGTTCAACTTCTTGGCCCCGTCCTGACATTCCTCGTGAAGGCGCTTCATCAAGAGATCGATGTATTTGACAATCTCCGACTCTTGCTGCCGCATCGCTGCGTCAGAGAAGCCATGAGATAAGGCGCGGCGCAATCGCGAGCTATACGTCGTCGCAGGTCAGTGCAAGGGTCCAAATAGTATGTAGGAGGGTAAAACGAAAAAAAAAAAAAAAAAGTGGTTCATACTGTTCTTCCCGGTCGGCATTGATGATGGAGGTGGGAATACTGCGGATAGACTTGACAAACGTCGTGGCTTTGGGCATCTCGGTCGCTGTATCATAGGTATATGCATATTAGCGGCGTCGAACCAATTAACGTCACAACCGTCAATCCGGGCCCGCGATACGAGTAGATAGCCCGAAAGGGCCCGATACACGTGCAAAAAGAAGCTTCGTGCATAAGCTGACGCCCGGGGAGCAAGGATTGTTTAGGTAAGCTTACCATGGAGATCGGAGCCGACGCGATGTCCGTAAATATCCTTCCATGCCTGCGGATCCGTAAACGAAAGATGGTCCGGCCCGATCCTCACAACGGGGCCGTATCGGTCATGTAGTTTCTGCGTCCGGTGGGCCTGCACGCCGGTGGAATGCTGGAGAGCCCACGGAAGACTGGATGCTCTCTGGAGGAGCGGGCCGGGGTAATTCCGCAGCGGATGGAAGTAGATGTTGTAGATGATACGGGTTACTGTCCATACAAAGGCCTATCGTATATAATAAGCAATTAGACTAGACCGAGAGTTCATTCCAACCTCTCGCATCCCCTAAATAAAACAAAAAACATACCGTCGCTAAGCCCACGACCGCATATAATCCAAAGCTGGACCTTTCGGCCCATGCGAGATTTGTTTGTCCAGCCATATTTGTTAGACTACCAGTAGGTTATTATGTTGAACTCAGAGGAGCTAACGATCATGGAGGATAGCGAAGAGCTCACAAAACCAGAAGCAGAGAAAGACAGAAGTCTTAGATAATTACAACGTAGATATTTTAGATTTTGTCAATTGCCACAATACAAGGTAGTATCTGTTTCTAATAAAGGAAACGAAGGTTTATGCAACGGGTACTCGGGAACTTGAATAACTCCGCAGCTTGCCGGACAACGGCATCATCATCACCATCCTCAGTGGGCTTTTTACACCTAACCTACTCGTACGTACCGCGACGACCCGCCTGCTGTTGCCTGTCAATAGGTATTGGTAGGCGGGGTTCCGCCTCTGATTCTCGGCGGTGCGGTCTGTTATTTAGGGTCTCCAGGGGTGCGCTTAATCTGTTGCAATCGTTGGTCAGAAAGAGAAAGACGCCCCCGTAACTTACTACAAATGGGTTAACCTATTGTCTGGATACTAGAAACAGCAGCGCTGGGAATCAGGGGCGGCGGGGTTCTTGGAAGGGCAGGCACAGGACGGGGGTGAATTCTAGGTTAAAGGTAGATCGGATTGGTTGTGAGTGATGATGACGACCATATTCGTACCTACTCCCCTTCTCCCTCGTAAGACACGATTTATACGTGCTACCTATTTATTTTCCAACACAGGTGCCGTAGCGGAAAATGCGTGGCACAATAATGATTGTTACGAGTAGGCCCAACATTCATTCAGTTCCCAATGAATGGTTGGCGGATCCTACAATAAAAGTGAAATCCCTGGCTGTGGTTATATAACCGTTATAACGTGGCAAGCGAATGAATGTAACCCAACTTGGTCACTGGGGGCAGTTGTACTTTCCGGAAACTGGGTTATCCGGTCTGGAGTCTTTATACTTGTGTACTTGTAGATCTGCGGAAGTTCACCTCCTACCTATTTCGAAATCCAAGTTAGTGAGAAATCCTCAGCCGTGGTGCTTCTCTGTATCAACTCACTGTCAGGTCGAACAGGGCACAATGACTGTGATACAGGAGTTTACCGCAGACCACAGACCGTCTGTTTATGATCAATCAATATTCTTATGTAGGATACGCTTATGCAACTAGGTCATGTTTATATCCCGTCACATCGCATAGTACGCATATGTATGCACCGCCAAATAGTCCGCTAAATCATTGTACGTCTAGCCACAAGAAGCAGCATTATGACATTTTGGGTGCGGTGTGCCTCAGCAATATCCCAACCCTTCCTCATAGCAATTGCGCCGCTTCTTCCGTATGGCATAGCTATGAAGCTCGAGAGAAGACATACACAGAATCGTCACCCGCAGATTGCGCTGTTTTTAATCCACAATAGCGACGGTTTTTGAACTATCGAGGCTGCTTTTGCATCAGGAGACGGTGATTGCCACCTCATATGTCAATTATCGTCTTGCCAACTTGTGCCTAGTTGAAGGGCACAGGTCGACCTGCTGCGACTACTACTACATACAAGACCGATGCCTCGCCGGAACCAGCGAATCGAATTCCAGTAAACGCCTTTCTCCCCAGGTCCGGTTGATGGACCGTGGTATCATATTTCCTTTCCCGCCGCTTTAAATGCTGTGTTGAATGCTCCGGTCCCGCCTTCCTGTCTCCCTTTATAAACCTTTTTTGTGCAATGTGAAAGTGTCGCCAGAAACCCATGCCAGATAGAACGCCGATGTTGAAATCGAAGACAGAAATGCCCAATCCGGCGCAGATATGTTAAACATTAGGAAACAAGCGCTGCTTGTTTACACCAAGCTGCCATTTATTTAGCATACTTGGCACGGAAGAACTTGGCGGCGTTGACCATGTTAACCAACGCCTCCTTGGTCTCCTTCCACTGGCGGGTCTTAAGACCACAGTCGGGATTGATCCAGAGCTGCTCGGGCTTGAGGTACTGAAGCATCTCCTCGATGCGGTCCTTGATCTCCTGCTCGCTAGGCACACGAGGGGAGTGGATATCATAGACACCAGGACCAATGTGACGGGGATAAGCCTCGTCGACGAAAACGCCTAGCAGCTTCGAATCAGACTTGCTGTTCTCGATGGACAGCACGTCAGCGTCGAGGGCGGCAATGGCGTGGAAGAAGTCCTGGAACTCGGAGTAGCAGAAGTGAGAGTGGATCTGAGTCGAATCCTCTACACCGACAGTAGAGAGTTTGAAAGCCTTAACGGCCCAGTCCAGGTAAGCCTCGCGCTCCTTGCCAGCACGCAGAGGAAGACCCTCACGTAGAGCAGGCTCGTCAACCTGGATGACGTCGATACCAGCCTTTTCAAGGTCAACGACCTCATCACGGAGAGCCAGAGCAAGCTGCTCTGCCTGAACGGACTGGTGGACATCATCACGAGGGAAAGACCATCGCAAACAGGTGACAGGGCCAGTCAGCATACCCTTCATGGGCTTCTTGGACACTGAGGCAGCGTACTTGGACTCCTTGACGGTCATAGGAGCGGGACGGGAGATGTCGCCGACAATGATAGGAGGTCGGACGCATCGAGAGCCGTAGCTCTGTACCCAAGCGTGGGTAGTGAAGGCATAACCGTCAAGACGCTCGCCAAAGTACTGGACCATGTCGTTACGCTCGGGTTCACCGTGAACGTATACATCGAGGTCGAGCTCCTCCTGGATCTTGACGTTCATGTCAATCTCCTGCTCAATGAACTTGTCGTATTGGGCTTCAGTAATCTCGGACTTGGTGAACCTGCTTCGCTGAACGCGGATCTCCTTGGTCTGGGGGAAGGATCCGATGGTGGTGGTGGGGAAAAGAGGAAGCTTAAGCTTCTCCTCCTGTTGCGAGATACGCTTAGGGAACTCCGACTTGCGGTTGTAGTCCGAAGCCTGGATCTTGGACTGCCTATCCTTCACCTCGGGGTTGTTCGTGTGCTTGGAGGTAGCACGAGCATTCATAGACTTAGCATTGGCTTCCAAAGCATCCTTAACGGAGGCAGGGCCCTCGGTGACAGCCTTGGCAATAACGGCAACCTCAACGGCCTTCTCAGAGGCGAAAGAGAACCAATCAGCGATCTCAGGATCCAGCTTCTTCTCGCTGGCAAGAGTGTGGGGAGTGTGGAGGAGAGAGCTGGAGGTGGCTACAATGACGCGCTCCTTGCCAAGCTTCTGGATGGCTGTCTCAACAGTCTCAATAGCACGCTTGAAGTTTGTCTTCCAGATGTTGCGGCCGTCAACGACACCAGCCGACAGGATGGTCTTAGGGCCAAGAGCGCTAGCGACGGTGTCGAGCTGCTCAGGGTTCCGGACCAGGTCAACGTGGACTCCGTAGATATCCTTGGGCAGAGCCTCAAGGTTGTGAACAATATCACCAAAGTAGGTGGCGAATACAAGCTTTGGGATCTTGTCACCAAGGCTGGCGAACTTCTCGTATGTTGGCTTGAAGGCAGCTTTAGCCTTAGTTGGCAGATCAAAGACGAGAATGGGCTCGTCGATCTGGACAGTCTCAGCACCGGCCTCCTTGAGCTGGGTCAGGAGCTGCTCGTAGACGGGCAGCAACTTGTCAAGGAGGTCAATGGGATCGACACTTTGTCCACGGTCGGCCTTTCCAAGGTGCAGGAAGGAGACAGGTCCGACAAGGACAGGGCGAGTGACAATGCCGGCTTCCTTGGCCTCGAGGAACTCATTGACGGCCTTGGGGCTAGAGGAGAGCTTGAAGGTCTGGTTGTCTTGTAGGGTAGGCTTCACGTAGTGGTAGTTGGAATCAAACCACTTCACCATTTCTAAGCTAGGGACGTCAACACCGCCCTTCTGGTGACCACGTCCCATGGCAAAGTATTCATCGATGGAGTCGAGGCCAGCGTTGGCGTAACGCTCGGGAACGGCCTGCGCAATACACACGTCAGTTCAATTACGGAGACGAGACTATGTGGGGACTAAGAGATTGCTTACACCGAAGTCCTGGATATGAGCTAAGACCTGATCATAGAGAGCAAAGTCATTGCTGGGAATAATGTCGACGCCGGCGTCCTTCTGGATCTTCCAGTGCTCAAGACGGAGACGCTTGGCTTCAGCAAGGAGTTCGGTCTGCGATATCTTTCCAGCCCAGTCTATTGACGGTTCAGGTCAGCTACTGTCAAGTACGCTTGTCAATGGAGCAGCATTACTCACAGGCCTCAGTTGCCTTCTTCAGGTCACGGTTTACACCCATACGGGGAAACCCGAGAATGGCGGATTGAACCATCTTAGCCGTGGTCCCGTGTAACCGAGTCCGAAGCGAGTTGCTATGCCAAACAAAGAGGAGATTAGCAACCTAGAGCGATGAATCATGCGATAGGGTGTGCGACAAGGATTAGCTTACAAGATAGACACGATCAAGCTTCCAACCTTTTAACTGGCAAAGAGCTGAGTAAAGTTGTTGTTACGGGAGTACAACAACAGCTAAAAGATACTGTAGGGGGAGATAGAAGAAGGATGAGGTAGGAGGGGAGAAAATAATGAAAGAGAATGGAAAGCGAGATGATATATGTCAGATCAGGAGGGGAACAGACCATATGAAGAAAATCCTACTGGGATAGGGGAGGAACAGCATGCAGACTAAGCAGCGGCAAGGAGGGGCCTTCGGCGCTCAAGGGAACCAATCCAATTGCGCCAATCTGTAGCGGAGATGTAGCGGAGCTCGCTATACAATGGAGGGGTTGAGGGGCACTGCTTCAAGGAGGGGTCCTCCTCCAGTTTCTTGCGGACCTCCAGGCCTTTCTCGGCGGAGTAGTGCGCTACAGTCAGCAAATCTTTTCTCGTTAGCGCCAAGCAAGGGTGTAAGAGCTCCTTGGTCGGGGTCCGAAAGCGGGGGGATTGAATTGCATCAGAAGAAATGTTTGCTATGAAAACTTAAAACACATCATGTTTCTACTGGCCAGGTTAGCTAAACTTCCTCTACCTCAAGCAATGAATCTACACGTACATATATTTCCTAGTCAAACCCTTTGGGTAATAAGAACCTTTCCACATTTTAAGGCGCCCGTATGGATGCTACTGTAACTTTTGGGTTCAACAGAGGGGCAAAAGCGGCGGTCTATTCGTGGGACCAGCTCCTACTTGTATCGAATTACTTACTGTATCACCTGCATATAGGCTTCTGACAGGCTGAGTGATGAAGCCATAGGCTCAAGAATATGCGTGATAACAGTGGACCTTTGCCTATTAGGTAGACTAGCATAACGTCAAGTTATTAGATAGGCCAGGTACACTACTTAGCCATGTTGCCCAAGCACATACATACGTATACATGAGAAACACGATCGAGGTCATGAACAATTCTACCTTACGGATCATTACTACCTCACACAAGATTCTTCCCCATATATTTGCCTGCCGTAAGACTCTTGCCAAGCATGATACCTCAAGTATCAATCCACCCGGTCAGCTTCCGGGCACTTTTTCTTCTCTCTCACATCCCCCTTGAGCAGATAACAGGGGGTTAGTGAATACTCACAGTGCATAGACGCCCTTGACATGTATACACTGTGCTCATATGTCAGCGTTCTGAAGTAGCCCGTTGTCGCTCCATTCATTCGTTTTATGAATTTTGCGAATAGACGATAAGCCAGGTGCTGACATGGGGGGCTTTCACCGCCTCTCCTGGTGCGAGAGGTTGAGGATAGTATTGTAGTTCCAATACACCCCCTTAAACCTCGGTGGCTCTACAATCTCCTGTTTTGCAACTTTTATGCGTTGGACATACGAGTAGTCAAATCATCCTAGCCGGGCCCGGGCCATCAGCACCTGGAGCCGGGTGAGGGCCGGGTGCGTCGTCCGGTCAAATGGACGGCTCCAAAACAACCCATAAGCGGGACTAAGCAAGCGCCGTTGCCGCATATCCCTATAAGGTCATACACATAGTTTTAAGCTTCTCAGATACGGTGACAAAGAATAGGAGGAAGTTCGTACGAATAGCCCCAAGCATGGCCCAACGGATTGGTCTTCCGGGCCGGGAGACCCCGCGTGTTAAGTAGGCTTACTGTCTTCTACTCACCAATCATAGTAGAAAAGCAAAGGGCTTTGGAAGCCTTGTAGGTACCCAGACACTCCAGGGCGACAGGACGGCATGGTAAGCACGTACTTCCACTTTGGGCAAGAATGCAGCAACCCCTGTAGACCCTTAGGTTGCAAAACGATAGGCCCCTACCGAACTCGACGTTGACGGCGGATCTAATCCATCTTCCTTACCAACCTACCCAGATTGGCAGCTGGCTAGTGTAAATGATATATGAAAGCTACCTTTAGATAGCAGATACCCGCAGGGTTGTCGAGAGCAGGGAAAGCATTGATATTATAAAGAGGAACTCACAATTAACAACAAGCGCTGTTATAGACTTGCAGCTACATATAGGCTGTGAGTGTTTATGGATGTAGTGGGAACTATGGTTAGAGGGAAACAAAGGCAGGAATTACCAAATCCAAAATATTATCTTTATGTGCGGAAGAAAATATCGTGACACCTAGGTATCTAAACTAGGATATCAGGTGAGTATGAGAAGCCTCTGAGGATATGTACGGTTCACCTTTTCTTCCCGCTTCGGTACACGCAAGTGGAAGTAATGCCTCCCTTGCTGGTGTAGAGGGCGTCATCGCTTTCTTTACGTTTCATGTCATGGCGTTTCTTCATTTGAAGACAAGTCGAGACCCAACATGAATGTGTGATCATTCCAGAGATCACAGTAGGTGTGGGTAGAGGTAAGTACCAATCGCAGTTTACAGATTTGAAGTGAGGGTCAGCTCGTCACTGCCAACGAATTCCCTGCCGCCCTTTCCTTATAGTCAGTAGTTGTTTCCCTGTCAGGATATTCATAAAATTTGACGGGAAGGTAGCCTGAAGCTCCTCTACCGACTGTTCGAGGTAGTGACGCCTGCCCTTCTTCGGGGTGCATACAACCCATGAAACGTAGAACGAGAAAACAGGGCCGGACCAACAGAGTTCTTCGAGCCCCTGAGCTCACAAGGACCCTTTCACTCTCCCAAGTGACATGCAGCACGATCCTGGAATTAGGTTGAGAGGGCCTTTCCAAGGATGTCTATCTTCTTCTGCTGTCGCAAACGAGTTACGGATGACCACTCAGCAGCCATTGAACTACCAGCCCAACCGCCGCGTGCAAAGCTATCAAAGACGCTGTCACGATCTGATCCCGATATGTACCTGCCGGCTAACACAGGAGTGCTGGGTCGCAGACGGCTCAATGTCCCCACGTACCATAGCATCGTAGATCCAGATGCCGTGGAGGTGGAAGACTCCGATGACGACATGCAAGAAAGACATACAGCACCGCCGACCCCCAGCACTTTAGGAGCGTTCAAGACAAAACTTATTAGACGCTTATCCCACCGAGCCGATACTAAGCCTGCCTGCAGGCTATCTGTTGGGAATAGTGACGAAGAACTTGCTCGTCGCGCGGAGCTTAAGCGTCTAATGCACAAGCGTATCCAGGAAGAACTGAAGGACGAGGAAGTTGGCGAGAAAGAAGAGTCTCGACGAGGATCGCCAAACTCGTCCAGCGTCAATAAACGGAAGGACTCCGACCTTCCTGGTGGCGGGCCTAGGGATACTATTGAGTTCTCCGTACCACATATTGAGGAGAAAAAAAGTAGCAGCGAAGGGGCAACGCAGGAGATGTGTGTAAACATGGCTCCAGTTGTTAACAAGCACAGTGGACCTCGTCATCAAGCAAGCTCCCATGGAATCCCTAACATATCTACCGATGTTCCGAACAAGGGCGATACCATCTTCCTTGAAGAGACAAGGCTGGTTAATAAGCCACAAACGCCATCACGCCTTAGTCCCGTCCACCTCTTAGGGGGAAGCGGCCGTAGATCGCCCTCTACAGCCTCGTGGCGCCTATCCTACAATGCAGACAATATAGATACTTTTATCGATCTTCCAGAGGACTCTGAAAGCGGCTGTCGCCAAACGTCATCAGGACAACCTGAGATGTCATCTCGCAGTGGCAATGGTCTTTCCTATCAACAAAATGGGGATGATACTAACTATTCGAGCCTTACTACCCAAGAGGATGTCAATAACAAAACCGCACAGGAAGAGTCTAGATGTGGCAGCACGAGAAGCCATCAAAGACATGATTTATCCACTTACTCGAACATCACAGAGAACGGCCGAAATTCGCCAATGAGTGTGTGGCTACGAAGCCAGGAACTACACTCCGCCTCAGTCATATCAAGCCGGCCCAATAGCGAAATAGTAGCTGAACATGATCACACATCCAGCAAGGGGTCTTCTTCATTGAATCGGGTTCTAGACCACATGAAAAATAAACCTGGCCCAAAAGAAAGCCCGGCACATGATCAAGCGCAGGACGCGTCTTCACAACATACATCGTCCCGATATACCACTGGGCCTGATAGTCGGCAAGGCACCCCAAGGGGTTCAGGCATCAGTTACGTGGACGTATCTGAGAATCGCGGGGACATGCAGATGCTTTCGACCATCTACGGTAAGCTCTGGCTGACAACCGGCCGCGCGAGCTGTGACGGGGCTAACTATATTTTAAGGGGCCGTGAGTCCATATCAAATGACTACTAGCTCAATCTCTGACACCGGTTCATATCGGACGGCTATGAATGGAAAGCCATCGCTCGAGCTAGTAAACTTCAGGTCAGACGATTCTCAGTTCCATCCAGCTGAGATCTTCCCAGCCAGTGCATCGGAAACCGCAAGCTTTCAGCAGCGAGAAGAAGAGCTCAAGTCGGTTGAGAAACGCTTTGGTGTGGCCCCTGCTCGCCGCTATACTACAGCACCAGTTCACAGCAGATTTCGGGAGGAATTCGAAGAGCTCAGGAGCTCGAACAGCACTAGGAGCTCAATACTTTCAAAGCTGCATATTCCATACTCGAAAAGGGTCAGAAATTTTAGCTCGCAATCAGATTCAAGCAAGAGGAGTATTGCGTCTTCAACGGACCTTGGGAAGATGGTTATAAGCCGACCACTTGGTTGGCACCAGAATTTGAAGCAGTGTGTACCTCACAGTGTAGCTAATCAACCGATTCTAGAAGAAGATGCCGTGAACCCACCGCAAGGAGTTACACAGCACGGGTTCGATCACCCAAACGGATGGCTAAGGGCGAAGATGACGAGAAGGTCGATTCCTCGGATCGACATAAGTGATATGGGGCGAGATGTCGCCTTTGTGGGTGATGAGAGTGGCGACAGTCCCAAGGCCCATTCTACTACGGAAGCCGGGGGGTGTTCAGTAAAGAACTGCTACCCAACACGACCGAGCACGACTGCCCAAGAAGAACTAATCAAATCCGAATCCAACGACCCTGTTGACATACACACTGGTGTCCTTCAAGAGTGGGTTGAGCAACTTCAAGCAGAGGAAGCGCTACGCCAAAGCCGAACGGCGTCAAGGATTACCATACCAAAGCGGCAGCCTCCAAGGCCGCGAACTCCTCCAGCTTCTTGGGCCAAGTGGCCTTCCACCACACGACTCAAGAGAACAGGATGTGCGGGCGAGAGAGATAGAGTAGTAACTCGAGACTTTGCAATCACTGGAAGCTCCAGAGGGTTGGAAACGGAATTGGCATCTGAGGGACTACCGAACGGAGACGATGAGACTCTGACGTCGAAGAAATTATCCCGCCAAGTCAGCAAAGCCCTGAAGTCTAGCTGGGGCAGAATCACGCAGCAGAAGGGCGGCTCTGCTCGGCCCTCGGACAAACTTGAGAGTAAGAACTATCGGAGAAGCCAGGGCTTCCTGGAATATCCTGAGCTGGAGCTCCTTCCCACTGCGGAGGGGCTCAGAGAAGTACAAGCTTTAGAGAAACAAATTGACACGATGAAGCGGCGTTCCGTGTCAGGGAGGAGGATGTTGGCCCAATCGAGTAGTGAAAGCACACAGAGACCTTTTACCACGCGCATTGCCGATGTGGTCCACAAGTTGCAGCTCGAGGTAGAGAGCACCTTGGGGGCTGACGACAACTGCCATAGAGGATATCCGCTAGGTTCGCAGTTCTTGACGCCAGCACACGCCCTATTTATACCACGCTCTAAGTCATGTGCGCCGGATATGGTTGGCACACCGCAGTCACATTTCTCATACGAAGACTGCGCACAGGACCAGTTGCGGGATCACGACGATGCCGGTCACAAAGATCTAAGTCGACAAAACACGACGAGACTCAAGCGGGCAAAATCAACCGGCAACATCGAGATCAAGTTACCAGGAGAAACAGGGGCTACAGGTGGCGCTCAGGATGGTCCCAAGCCTATCCATAGGACTTGGAAGTCGACGTTGCGGAAGCAGAAGTCATTTGGCTGGGTACACGGTAGTACTAGAGGGAAAGACGATGTCGTGGAAGCAGCGTGATAAGTGGAAATTGTGACGCATCGCAGGGTTGGGCAACTTGGGGGTAGGATTGTTTGCCACTATATCCATTATTCACATGCACGATCTTGTCCTATTCGTCCTAAATATCGTCGTCTACTTTGGACTCAGCTTCATCACTAGCACTGGTATCATATTTACTTGGGAGTTGAACATGAAGTTTTGATCCAACCATTGCCACTGTATAGAGAGATTGGCCGGTTACTTACACAAGGTATATATAGGGGAAGAAGCGGCTGTAGAGGCGGAGGAGACTAGATATAGTCTCGTGTGTAAGTCCGGGTTGTCCCCACTATAGAGATTCAAATAGAAGATTACGAGTAGTATCTCTGTATAAACACTGAGAGATGTTTGTCAGAAAGCTTGTACCTACATGTATGTACCTACCTGGTAGGCTTGATGGGAGCTTTTTCCGTCATCAGATCGTGCCTGAAGGAAGGTTCGACGGTTGGCAACTTGGTAGGTACTTACTGGCACTGGAAGTTGCAGCTTCCTGTGGGCCGATGTTGAGTCCTTGGAAGCGGCGCAAAGTACAATGAGCAATGTTTGTCTGGTCTGGACTCTGGCGTGGCCTTGTAAGGCATTGTTTGTGGAGGCAACAATGGCCAATGTTAAGTATCTAGTCCTGCAAGGAATCGTTCATGGAACACTAGGGTAGATTTCGAACATCTACTTGGTTCCAGCATCGGCTTTGACGTTTCATCTCTTTTGTTTTCGTAACAAAAGCCATGTTTTACGGAGGCTATTGAGTATATATATCACTGCTTTAGCCCGCAGTTTGACTTTCTCTCTCCTGTCTAGCATCACCAACATCGTCTGCGACATTTAGTGACAACTCAACTCAACAATCAACAATCAACAATCAACAATCAACAATCAGCTTCCGAAACACCCAAAAAGACAAAAAACCAAAAAACCAAAACCCACAACAAAAGAAAGTCCCTCAGCACTTTCACAACACAAAGACCAAAAAGATAAAAATAGACAAAGAATCAGACATTAACCCGATAAACAAAATGCCTGGTTCAATGTACAACTTTGCGCCCAACTGGCTCTCCTTCTTCGCCGCTGATGGTTCGATTATTCCCAGTCTAGCTGGCGAACCAGCCGACTGTGGCATCTGTGGCAACAAGCTAGCGGTGACACATTGCGCAGATGAGGAGCATGAGCCTTTCACTGTCTTGCCTTGCGGACACAGCTTCGGCTGGTACTGTATTGAGGATTGGATGTCTAGCAATCGTGAGAACGCCTCTTGTCCCTCGTGTCGGCGCTCTTTGAACTTTGCCTGCGGCCATCAGGCCCAGATGCACTATCTCGAGCATGGCGCCCGCCACAACATGAAGGAGGACATAAACGACTGCATCATCACTGGCGATATGCCTGACTGCATCAACTGCGGCGGTCCACTCATTCGGGGCCGGATGACACGGCTACCCCCGTCTCCCTCATCCCGTCCCCCCCGCCGAGCTGGCTCGGTAGCTTCTTCCCACCAGTCCGTGGCTAGTCGCAGCACCGCACACCCGCCTCCCCCTGGGTCTGTTGCTTCGTCCCACCGATCTGGAGCTAGTCGCAGCAGCGCATATCCCCCTCCCCCTGGGTCTGTTGCTTCGTCCCACCGATCTGGAGCTAGTCGCAGCAGCGCATATCCCCCTCCCCCGCCCTCTGTGGCTGCTTCCCATCGTTCTGGAGCTAGTCGCAGCAGTGCATACCCTCCACCCCCTGAATCTGTCGCTCCACACCGATCCGGAGCTAGTCATGTTGGCACTATTTATCCCGAATCATCAGTATCCTCTCGGGGGACCGCACCCAGTCGTCATAGTACTTATACCGAATCGGTCGCTTCTTCGCGCCGACCTGGAACCAGCCGCAGTAGCGTTCATCCATCGGCCCCGGCCTCGGTAGCATCCTCGCACCGGTCCGATGCTAGCGCTAGCACTATTCGCGCGCCCCCACCTCCATCAACTGTCGCATCATCTTCTTCTTCTCGTCGTCACAGTACTTACGGGCCGCCTTCGGTAGCGCCTTCCGATCACAGATCTAGTCGCAGCAGTGTTCACGGAGCGTCTTCGGTAGCATCTTCTTCGCGCCATTCCACCCGTAGCAGTAGCACAGTTGGCCCACCCCCTTCACTATCAGCTACTTCCCATCGATCCAGCCGCAGTAGCGTCCACGGACCTCCTTCTTCGGTAGCTTCTTCATCCCACCATTCTACCCGAAGCAGCAGCACGGTTGGGCCGCCCCCCTCAGTAGCTTCTACTTCCCACCGATCCAGCCGTAGTAGCGTGCACGGCCCCCCTCCCTCTGTGTCATCATCATCTACTTCCCATCGATCGTCCCGCTCCTCCAATCGTCACAGCTCTTACCAGCCTTCTCGAAGCGGTAGGTTCTCGACTATCGATGAAGAGATGGATAATCTCCACCTCGGTTAAAGTGATCAAGAAAAGAAAAATGCTTAACGAGGACAATAGTATTCAGAGGGTGGTTGGCTATTGTCTACCATGATTGATCATGCCACGGAAGAAGAGATAAACCCCTGAACATAGGATGAAAAAGAAAAAAAAAGAAAAACCCCCCACACATGAACACCCAAAGAAAAAAGAAACAGAAAAGGAAAAAAAGGTGAGTAGTCAATGATTCAGTCTCTCCTTACTAACAACTTTCTTTTGTCATATTAGTACTCTCATCTAGGTACACGATACCATTGTCATTCTTTATGACAAAACTTTTGAGAAAGCAAGTGGAGAAAAGGAAGAAAAAGAAAGGGGTAAAAAAGGTGAGTAGTTCAAGCCACAGTCACTCCTTACTAACTTTCCCCTTTATTGTCTCAATAGATACAGTAGGTACCTACCTATCTTCTATGATAGAACCATCAAATAACCAGATTATGCATGCATAAGAATAACAATAGGTTTGTTTTTGTTGCCTTGTGTCTGACCCCTTTCCCCTCCCCCTTTTCCTTTTCGCCTAACTTTGTAGCAGACCCCTTTAATGATATCTCGTAAGTTCCTCTCCTCATAACATAACTGATAGGTAATAACGATTTTAACATACGACATGTTTGCAAACTTAATACCTTAGGTAGCAGTCCTTTTTCAATACCTAGACATGTCATCAATTAGGGTACGATTGTTAGTCTTCATAATATAGGACACACTTCGTCTTCTACAAAACCATTACCTTCGTTTTCTGCAATCTGTAAAGTGTATCAAACTCAGGGTACGAATTAAAAACGTATCTATATTGTCCTCAATGGTACATGGGCCCTCACATCCCAATTTACTGACCCGGTCGAACCCAAATACAACAATAAGGTACCGTGGTTAGCCGACTAGTAGCGGGAGAAGAGGATATATTCTCTCGCTGTCCGGCCTAAAATCGCCGAAAGCCATTTGGGTCCGTAGCTTAGATATAGTAGCCGCTGCTGCTGAGAGCACGGGGCCGACCTGGGTAATCCCCCGAATCGGCGCTGCTGAAGCGTTTATCACGACTCCACATGGCCAGGGCCGTTGATACAGCCATGATAGCCCATCTCTCGCCCATGCTTCCGTCGGCCCCCGTGCCCAGGAAGCGGAAGCGCATCTTCTTGGACATGGAAATGCCGCCGCCAGTCCACACTGCGACGACCTCCCTCCCATCGCCACTGCGATTCACTGAACCAGAATCAGAGGCGGAACTTGGAACAAAGCTAGAGCTGGGAAAAGAACCGAAGGTACTTCCAGCTAACAAAGCTCCAATGCCGCTGCTGCTGGTACTAAAACTGGCGCGATTTCGACGATATCCCCTTCCATCCAATCCCATTCCTGAGCCGGAAATGGTACCATAATCAAACGGACCGAGGAGATCCGATAACTGGACGAGAAACCCCGGTGCCACCCTTGACATACGCACGAGTTTCTAACCAGAGTGTCTTCCGCCTAGGGCCTCAACCTCGGGACCGCTGCTGTGTCGCCACTCGAAGTGTTCCCGGCTGCCTGCTGTCCCAGATGCTGCAGTCTCAATGCTGAAGCTCATCACCTTGTTGAACGACAGCGAAAGCGAACCTGCCGACTCGAGCCGCTCGTTGGCCACTGTGAACCGCGATCCCGGCCGCTGTGGAAGCACGATCATTGCGGAGCGGCTGAAGGCTTCGTGGTCTACGGCCGCTAGTTGCGGTGCTGTTATTTATTTATTTCTTTAGTCTCACCATTTGAGCTCTCTTGTTTCATTGTTACCGAGAAATGTAGGGAGCTTTAATGTGAAGGTGAAGTAGGTAGGTGCCGATGCATGGTAAAAAAGGGAGGTGTAGGTAAATTCATATATCACTTACAACCCTCCGAAGGACCATTATGCAACACCAAATCCGACGGCGACGACCTCGCTGGACCCAGTGACACGGCATATAGCGGGCGGTCCTTGCGCTCGCCGATAAAATAGCGCCGCTGTTCATCATAGTAAAGGCAGAAAGATGGCGGAAACCTTCGCTCGACGCTGGGGTGTTGATGCTGTTGGGGTTGCTGTCTCGGATTCGGATAAGTACGGGTGCTTGGAGTAGCGTTGGCCGAAGGGATGCTGTAAATGATACTGCTTCGCGTTAACAAGGAGTTATTGCTGTTGCTGCGGTTGACCCTATTGTTTCTGGTTCTGTTGTTGGGCGTGTTGTTGTTGTTGTTGTTGTTGTTGTTGTTATTGTCATTATTGTTCGTGCCTGTCGCCTCACTGTACGAAGGGGGTGGTGGTCGTGATTCGTCATCGTCGGCTTTTGGTGACTCGGGGAATAGCGATGTCATTATTTTCTTCTCTTCCCTCCCGTTCAATATAAACCAATCTAAAACCACACTTGCTCTTAAATGCCCCTTCTCTCTGTGCGACTTCACTTTTCTTCGTTGTTTGGCAACTTCATGCCGTATACTTTACGCAAGTCAAGGAATAGGTGCCGCACAAAGACGTATATAGAGAAATAAGTATATAGAAAAGGCTCGGCAGTAGTAAGAATTCGTTGATACCTTGGGGTTTTTAGGTATGGCGCGGGATCCTGGGACATCAAAGGCGAGGGAAGAATGGGGTGTGTAGGGAGGTAGTCTTGTTGAGTAGACTACATGGATAAGGATTGAGAGTCGTAACAATAAATCAAACCGACGTCTTTGGATGATGTGTAAGTTCGCTGCCTTCACTAAGCGTCGGGTCTACTTTGATTCAGATTTAGTAAAGGCAGGCACGTAACACCCAATGACCATGTGCATATGCACTTGCCTCTCGAGTTGCAAACATATGGCAGGCGGCATGGGAGGTTGGAGAGATAAAGGTATGAGGTACATGTAGGTATTCTTGCAGAATTCAAGTACCTATATCCATAACTTCTAAAGACTAATCCTTCCTGCGAGAAGCCGAATTAGCTGGGCACGGTCAGATACACGTATGATTGTGCTTTATACCTTACCCACCACCATCGGTTAACACGGCCCTGTATCGATAGATTATGTCGTCATGAACCAGAACACTTCAAGTACAGGCAGCATCACAACAGTATATAAAATGGATATCGCAAGGCAAATGGCGAGTTTATTAAGAATCAGGGCTCTATCGCCCTGACATGGATCTGGTCTAGCTTGACCAAGGACAATAGAGACGTCGTAGCAGCATTATGACATAACATCAAATGCAGTCGGTTATCCTTTTTGCCTGATTAATAACAAAACTCAGGATCCAGCCGGCATGCAGGAATCCCGAGAACAATCCAAAATTGAGAATCCCCCCAACCCAACCGGCTGCGTGAAGAAAGGACTATCGTAGACTGCGTAAGGGTATTGGGTATAATGCGACAAAAGTGGGTTAAATAGGTGGGGAAAAGGGGATAAAAATGAAAAATAGAATAAAAGGAATAGCACTGTATCACCACCGTTCTATCTCTGCCTTTATCCCCTTCTGCTCTTCACACTTCCAAGCCGAAACAATGGACGATAAGGAAAAGGGTATACGGCTCTTGTCGCGGCCGAGACGAAGAAATAGGTCGGTATCGTAGTGGTTTTGCTCAGATCGACATGGAAAATGGATATGGTAGAGCATAAAGCGAGGCTTCCTAAGCCTTCTTCCTTTGTTTGCTCTGGTGTCTCTTCCATTCAATCTGAACAACTTCCATAAACCTTTGTTCATCCTTGATAGGGATCCAAGAGGTCAAAGACTTCATAGCATTTTCAAAGTCCGAGTCGATGAGTGTTGCGTGTAGCGTGTCAATGATGGCGAGACTTGTCGCGTGCAAGATTTCAAGGCCCTTGGATGAAGGGTTCTCCGCATCCTTCCCCGTCTGGGAGCCATTCTCCGTCCGGTCGGGGGGAGACGAGCCTAGAAGCATGAAAACATCCCAGATTCGAAGTTGAACGGAAAAGGGTATCGAGAGGTTGAATAACGTCAAGTACCACCGGGTGGCGTAAGCGGTGGGGTCGATACAAAGCTCTTTCTACAACAGAGTTAGCCACGTAGTCCTGTTGTCGTTCCCTGCATTAGGAGGTAACTTACAAGCTTGTCTGACACATCCTTACCCGTTAGCCACTGTGTCTCGAAGTCCCTGAGAGCATCCATAAGCTCGACAAAGCCCGCTTGGTATATCCGGTTGAGGCCACGGAACTGCCAAAGTCGAACAAGCATGATGAAACACTGCTCCTCATCGTAGTAGCTGAGTAAAGTGGCCGCCAACGGTGCCATACCCTGCACATACCCCGTCTCGGGGAAGTGAAGAGACAAGGCGTGCAGTACTCGGAACAAGAGCCGCTGCCCGCCGCGATATCGCCTCCGGAACATGATGTGCTGGTTGATGGTCCTCGGTACATCTAGATCGATCTGCGTGTCGTCGGGTGAGGGCTCTTCGACAAGACGCTGGAAAATAGCCTTCAGATCCTCATCTGACACGTAGTTCACCGGGTCAGCCTTTGCGCTCGAGGCTAAGAATGAGAACCAAGCCGCGGCTCTCCAGCAGTCCGGTATGCCCTTCCATGTGCGCTCTATGAGTTTAGGATTCTTGTTGTCGAAGTGAAAGATGGTGCCCTGTCCTTCGGATCCGGGCTTCACCGCCTTGGCCATCTTCCTCCACTTTTCCGAGCGTGTAGCCTCCTTGCGCTTTAGCTCAGCAGCCATCTTCTCAACTCCGTCGGCTTCCGTGATGTGCGTTAGACCGGGCTGGAATGCAAGAAGATCGCCCGCCTCGTCCACCAGCCTCCTGTTTCGGTTATGTGGCAGCTTGTTGGCAGCCTGGCGGATGGTGGAGCGAACCGAACGCCGCGACCCCGAAGTGAGTTCGGATGTGTACGTATTAAGAGAACGGGCCGACATCTTTTTGATGGGGCCGCGGCCGCGCTTAACCCCCGACGACAGTGACGAGGCATCCTTCCGGAAAAGGACGTGTCGGTGTTTGCGCGGTGAAAATCGGACAGGGGAGGATGAAGCGATAGAATCCGTGTCCGGTCTCTGCGGCACGATGAAGCCATAGCGGTCGACATCGTGACCTTCCACTCCATCCCAATCCTCAACCCCCCCTGCGAGTTCGTGCGAGTTGCCGGGCGGCTTATCTAGTGGCGCTGGCGAGGACGTAGTAGCCGACATTGGTGTATGGGGTCCAGGTGCTTGTTCGGCGGGCCTGTCACGAGCATCACCAGTTAGCACGATCAAATAGCGGGGGAAATTGGATAGTCAAGGAAACCGTACGCGTCATTGCCATCCACACCTGACGGGACTTCTGGGGGAGGCGGTGCATGTGTCCCGCCAAGTGGCAAGGGCACGTCGCGGTCAGGACCCTCCCCGGGTTCATAGAGAGATCTCACCTTTTGAGATTCCTTCTCAGCCTCTGCAGAAATGACCCGAATGCTGGGGTTCAGCTTGGGGGTTGTCGACGCATCGTCAGTCACGAAGTCCGAGTCGGGCAACACCAATTTGTGATGTTGGGGGAGTTCGGGAAGTTGGAAAGGTTTCTGAATGATATCGGCGACGCCCATGTCGTCTTCGCGTGGCGGACGCGCGGGTGCGGCATTGGCATGGTCCTTCTTGGAGCCCGTGGGGACGAGGGGAAACGAACGCGACTTGGTGCTCGTGTTCGTGTTGTTGTGGAGGGTGTGTGAGGAATGTTTGGGCGAAACGTCTTCGTCGGCCATTTTGTGGCTGCCACTGCTTATGCTGCCACTCTTCTTCCACGGACGTTTGCCGCCAAAGATAAGGCTACCACGGATGGAAAAGGAAAGTTTAGTCAAGTCATCTTCTTCGAAGAAGCTCTCGCAGGGGATAGTGGTGGAGATTGCTGGTGATGATGGGCCGGCATGGTGAACGGGATGAACGAGATGGGAAGGTGAATTGGGGGTGTTATTATTAGCACTGTAATTAGATGCGTGGATCGGGTTAGTCGCTCTGGACGAATGGGGTCGGGACAGGGGTGAGGAATAGATGGAAGAGGCGGGGGAGTGGGTACGGGAGTGGGTGTAGTTATTAGGTTCTAAAACCACATTCGCGCCAACCCCGGTTCCCGCACCCCCTCCCGAAGCCCCTCCCGTGTCGGCATCCGTAGACTGCGATTTCTTGCGTAACCGCTTCATCGACGACGATCGAGACCTAAACGACCCGGAACGCAGGCTAAAAGACCTAGCGAACCGTTTGGCGAATTGGGGCGGTGGCGTCGCCGGAGAAGCAGGGGTTATGGGAGATGCTGATGATGTGCTACCGCCCTCGGAAAGTCCAGGCGACGAGGACACTACGCTGGGCCTGCTTTCCGCCTCACTAACCCTAGCTTCGGCTGCTCCTTCCGGGTACTGCTGATTTTGATGCTGAGTCTGAACCTTGTTTCGTATCGATTCCGGAATTTGGCTCCGGCTCTGGCTCCGGCTCCGCACTTGGTCTTGGTCGGAAATGCAACCAGGATCATGCAGTGAGTATTTCGAGGACCCAACCGAAGGTGCCTTCAATTTGAGCGGGCGGACTGCTGAAACGGCGTCTATCCTCTCATACGCAAAAGGGTCTTCGTCTTCATCGCTGCTATCTGTACCGTAGTGCGAGTACGAGATGGAAGACGCCGTCGATGCGTGTATCGAGTCTCTTCGTGTGTCTCTGTGGAAAGGGAAGGTTCTAGGACTGCTTATGGTGCGTAGAGCGGGGTGCTGTTGAGTGGGTGGAGATGGACGAGGCGGCGGTACGGCCGGAGCTGCGATGGTAGTGGTAGAGGGCGAGTGTGACGAGGGCTGCGAATGCGATGATTGCGGCAAGTGCGTCGCGACGTAGGACGAAGGTCGAGGTGAGGGACGAGGTGAGGGACGCAGCGGGGAGCGCGGGGGTGGTAAAGGAATCGGGGGCTCTAGGGCGACAGTCTGGTCATACCGCAACCCCACCAGCCTCGTATCGTCCCGGAACGGCGTCAACCCCGTATGCCTGTACTTGCTCTTGTTATGCCGGACGCTGCCGTGACTCTTTAAACTGGATGCTACTGGTTGAGACTGCGAGTGCGAGTGCGATTTGGCGAGCTGGGGTGAAGAATCCGCCATTCCGAACATGTTGGTCGTAATCCCTCCTCACTCTGAAACCTATAAGCTGCAACCCTTGGCTGATCCTGAAGATATTCGTGGTGCGGTGAAACCATGCACAAAATGACCCCCCAGCTGAACAGGGCCGGAAACTGTCGATAATAACCTTCCAGAGTCTGCAACGATTGGTTGTATTCCGAGATCTGTGAAGTATAGTTCGTCGTTTGCAAGATATCCCGTAAACTAACGATAGAAATGGTCCGAAAGAGACAACGAGTGCTGTAAGTGAAAATGTTCGTAAACGTAGGACAGATAGTATGTCGTGGCTCCTTCAGCAATATTCAAGATATTTGTCCGGCCTGCGCTTAGTCTTGGTAGTGGTCGTGACCGATGTTCCTTGTTCCTTGTTCGACTTATACGGGGACACCTGTGTGTTTCTGCTAGTTGCCGAAATGACAAGAGTATTACACGTTCATCGGTCATGCACCGAGAATACTATAATGGGGCCTGTTAGGATGGCATGTGGGAATCTGTCGGAATGACTCGTATGTCTTGGCTGATATATTTTCTGTGGAAGCGAGAGATGGTTGCTTGCAATAGCTTTATGTCAGCAATTCGTGGTGGGTGGTAGGAACTCGGCCAAAGTGAGACGGAGGACGGGGCATCGAAGCCTCCCGAGACCCCTCTAGTCTAATCTAGGGGCTGCCTTGAGAAGACAGGGCGGAGAGCGTAGTAAGATAACGAAGGAATAATAATCAAGCTTCACATACAGACAACTACGCTGACAATACAGGCTTCGGGTCTTTACTTGGACGATGTTCAAAGTGAAGACGAGCCAATGGTTTCAATCCTTGACCTTGTAATCCGGGTTCTTTCTCTCGGGGTAGAGTATGCGATCCTAAGCCGAACTATCTAGGCAGGTTAAAACTGTTAGTAAATGGTATTTTGTTTAAAACCCTATATACTAGTTTGAAACTGGGGACCTGGGTGGTTTCAAAAGGGAAAGAAAACGAAAACAGATAAATAAAAATGGCGCGGGATCGTCGTCACTTACATTGGGTTTTGCTTTTCCGTTCTCGACTCTGTCTCTACTGACTTGAACTGAGGGGTTATACAGAGGGCAGAATGTAAACAGTGAGATTTAATGTGATAAACATTCGTAGAAAAATACCACGACCGCAATGGCGGTGGTGTTCTACCTTTTTGCTTCCGACCAGCACATCAGTCCGTCGTTTCGGGACAACGGTCCAGGTTTGCGTCCACTTCCACACCGACACCCTACGGTATTGCGGTACCACGAAGCCATGGATGGTACTGCCTAATGAGGTGTTAAGGTAGCAGCAAACACCAGCAAGCAGCAAGTAGTGCCACCAATCCAGCGCTGCACTTCTGATACACCCAAAAGACATATAACTTGGTTCGATAGGTACCTAATGCCACCTACTTTACACGTACATCATGTACCTAACCTAAGTACATTAGGTACATAATGTAGTGATTGTCTGTCCGTAGCATACATAAATTCACTCCATCCACCTATCCACCCATCCACCCATCCACCCATCCAAGCCCCGGCCAACACAGGAGAGAGTGCAAACATGCGTACATGTAAGCGACTCTTTTTTTAGTTGGCTTGGTCACCGCCGTACTTTAGTGGCCAGTATGGTCCCTCGAGGGTCTCGGCCGGAAAAGCGTGGCATATCTACTCATGTCTGGCTGATCTCATGCTCCCACCTGCAGCATATACATGCGCGCTGTACAAGAGGGTTTGTTGTGCGGTCCGATTCTGGAAGGAAAGTGGAAATACATCGATACCTGTCAACAATATACTTCCCAGTTGTTAAAGCTGTCTCCCGCCACTACTCGCCCCAACGGGTATCCCTTAAAAAGTGCCGAGAGTTTCCGTTCAGGTTAGCCGGTAGTCTAACCTGACCTAAGTTTAGTCTAGATTAGACTAGTATCCACCGCTTCCCAAGTGCCAACTTTTGCGTTTGAACGCTGTTGCGTTTGACATATTGGCATTGGGTAAGATGCGGCAATTGCTAGGTTTTAAGGAATTCACGTTTATTTAGATGTACTTTCTTCCTTCAGGTTCATGTTCGTGGCTCACGGTATGTGGTGTATCTGAGGTAGGTATTCAATAACATGTTATTCAATCGTGTTACCTATTATGGTCAAATGAATTAGATACTCGGTGCGTGCCTTATCAAGTGGCAGAGAGAGGAGAGGGAAAGAAGAAGACGCCATCTGTCGCTTACAACCTTACCACACATGGCGGCGGCGCATCCTACCACGTAGCCGAGAGGGTGAAGGAGGTCGAGGGAAGCCTCGGATGGCAACCACTCCCTCACTCTAGCCTACCGTACCTACCTTACTCACTTATTCACTCATTCACTTACAGTAGGTAGGTACACCACAGCATATCCCCCACTTTGGCGAGTGTGGTACATATTATTACTGTTCCCCCCCAGGTCTCTGACGCTAGGTAGGTATGTGACGGAATGAGGATTCTCATCTTTGTAATATACTTATCTAAAATGAAGCGCGACCACTTGTGCCAATGAATGCAAAACGAAGTAGTAAGCCAACTTAGGACTCGCTCTAATACTTCTACAATACTCACACAAGGTAGTGACTTGTCATCGTCTTATCGACGTCTCTGGGTCGACGCTTTCGACTGTCCTCAAGTCCGCGGTAAATACTAGACTACCCGCGCTGTGGTCTCGCTTTTTTCAAGTCATTTACTTGATTTAATGCTCCGATTCCCAGGTCGGAGGTACCCTTTCCCAAAAAGCAGGGTTGTCGATAGTTGGGGAAAGTTCCGTCCACCCGCCCGTTTGGTCGGGTGTGGCAGGTAAAAAGAGACCTACGCCTTTCTGATATTCTTTACTCTGTTGAGCCTGTTTCGAATACCCTCCGGGGACGGTGTTGTTTCTCCGGAGGGGTCCCTCTACTTGATCTACCGACATGATTGGAGGTTGACAAACAGTAGGGTATCCTCTACTTGCCTAATTTGGCAGCAAAACGGCCTTTTATGGGTATCTTACAAAGTCTTGCCCGGATTAAAAGCACAAAATGACGGAAACTTGAAAAGACTTGATAACGAACCCGGTGCCCGTCAGTTTAACCCCGCCGATTACCTAAACTCTAGTTTGTCTAGTCTCAAGCCCCCGCTTTTGACAGGCACCTATTTGTCGCACAAGTCCCTTCTGATCTACCAAGAAATAGTCAAGTTGGGATCGGAGGGAAAAAAGAGAAAAGAACGGGAAACCGGCCCTGTGGAGATGATTAAGAAGTATAAAAAAGATATATAAGAAGGAGGGTGGCAAGACATGTCCGTACACACCGGTTGATAGAATTGCAATTGACGTGTTTGTGTGTCTAGTGTTGGTTTCTCATCGGATCTCAAAGCGACCATCGAACGTCGTACGTGTTACCTACCAACAACTGAGCAGCAGCAGCAGCAGCATATGCTTAATCTCTGGCTGCAGGGGAGTCAATCATAAAGGGGTTCGCATAGTAAGTAGGTATGTAGGCGGTGCAAAGATGATAGCAAAAGCCAGGACAATTGTCGGAGTGAACTTTGAAGAGATCTCATGAAACATCACCACGTACCTACCTCCCCTTACTCGCGTCCTTTTCCCCTTCCTTGACAACACCCGAACAATGGCACGTGGCTCAATTCAAGCTCGTCCAATCTAGAACTAAACCCCGCGGGCGCCTAGTTCCGGCATTTTACTTGACAATTTACATCCACTGGTACTGGTGGACCACACAATCCGGAGTAGGTAGTTGGCATTTTAGCCTGCAGTCCACTCTCCATTCCTCTCCTCTCCTCTTTCACTTCTCTTGTCCTCACGAGTCTCCCCAACCCCCAACCCCATCCTTATCCCCAAACATAATAAAATTATTGGATGCTTGGATAGGTAGATGGTTGCGGTACCTGCCTTCTGCTGTACTCGTACGTACTATGTATATGCACACTGCAGTTCACCCATTGATTGATTGATCTATTTATTAAAACCGTAGATAGGAATAGGATAAGGGGGGGGGGGGTCGTCAAAAAAGCAATTCCGTGGAACCGGGTATCAACCCGGGACTTGACAGGTAGGTGACTGATTTAATTTCCACTTTATAACTTTGGCTGGAAGCCATTTAATTCAATTCATTCCTTCTCGTTTCGCATGTGTTTTCATTCTATTTGGCTGGTTGGGATCAACGTGTGTTATAGAGTACATACGTACCCGTACCGTACCTACTTTGACATGTAGGTCGATGATATTAATATGGGCATATATATGCAAGATGGCTATATTTACTTGTGAGTCGTCAAGTATAACCATAACAACTACATACGTACGTGTAGATAAGGTGAGTATACTATGTAGGTTAGAGAGAGAGATAGATGGCTGCATGCATGGCTGTTAGATACTATGTTTGTGGGCTTAGGTAAAGTAGGTAGGTATGCAGCATATGTGCCAACCTCCTTTACGTATATACTCCTATGTACGGCGTACGCCAAACTTCACACCTCTGAAATTAAGTAAGTAGTCTCTTCGATTGTTTCGGTGCACTGTCTAGCTTTTGTCCAAGGCAACAAAAACATACTACAAGTCTAAATCATGTGGTTTCACAAAAGCAGGTCGCAGTTAAAAAGACCGTCGAGAGTGTTTTCTTACATAATATCGCAAGTATACTGTAGAACAAAAAGGACAGGTCTATTGCGTTATTGCCTCTACGATTACCCGATAGATGATGATCGTATCGCCGGTTCTTTATGTCGCAAGCTATCTGTCGATGGCATTTTCACTTTCCTGCTTAATATTATAAACGCTAAGCCGTCTGTTTTTAAAACTCTTTTATATCAATTAGATTATTCGCTACTCCCCCCGTTCAGAAAGGTCCCTTTGTACCCAATTCGCCACGCAGTTGAATACTTCGAGACCCTTCCCCTGATTGGGGCGATATGGCTGATATAGAGTATTACCATCTAACCACAGTAGTGCAAGGAACTTTGCATGTGCTGCCAACAAGGCCAGACAACTTGGTATGCCTAGCTTGGAACCACCATGCAGCCACCCGTACTATCATGTCTCGACATCTTCATTTTCCCAGTCCCTTTCACCAAACATCGGCCTATTCGAGCTTCCGCTCACCTCCAGCTTATCGAGAAACTCGGGCGGGATAGTTGGGATATATTTCCTCTCCCTCTCGCGGTTTACACCGCCGAAACCTGCACCAAACGAGATGAGCATGTCGGTGACAGAGGGGAGTGAGAAGGGCAGCATTAATGAAGGGTCGAGGTTGATCCCTTCAGGTAAGTCATCCTCGTCGTCTTGGTCGAAACGGGGTGTTCCTTGTATACTCGCCGTGGCGTCTGCATCGTGGCTGTTGAACGTATTCTTCACCGGCGTCGATGGCATACTGCCAGGCGGCATGGGTGACACGGTCCTCCTCCGGTCTCTACGTACGGCGGCTTCTTTCTGCATCGCATCCAGATATTTTAGCGCATTTTTCGGCAGCCCCTTTTCTCCGACTTCCAACCGATAATTTTTGACAGCATATATCAACTGCTGTGGACTGAGCCTTTTAAGTTGTTGTAGTGTCCCCACCAAGGCCTCAAGATCGTCGGGGTCGAGGGATGAGAAGCATTGTAACCATTGTAGGAGCTGAACCACTGGAGCGAGATGTCTACGTGCGATCTCGACGGTTGTCTCGCCGGAAGCGTGCGTCTCGCCGTGTTCGTAATGCTCAGGCTGCCGGTTGTTCGATCTAGCCCAGTCTTCGAGAACGGAAACATTCATCCTGATCTGCATCGCTTTTGTCCTAGCAAGGTATTTTCGATTATTCATCACTCGGTTAAAGAGTTCGGCTCCCAGCCAATAAAGAAGCTGGGAGATGATCTGAGAGGTGATGACAGAGTGAATATCATAGAGGTCGAGGACGAATAACGTCGATGAGAGGAGCGATGTCACATTGCGAGGCGCCGGCTTGGCCCGCTGCTTGGGTGACGGGGGTCGGAACCGTTTCTCCAGCGGCTCTGCTTTGACTTCCTTCTTCCTCTTAAATATCTTCCATTCGTGTTGGAAGGTGACGTCTTCAAGTCCTGGTATTGTCTCGTGGTCTAACATGGCCGCATCCAAGACTTTATCCATTCGCCTTTCGGCGTCTCGCACTATCAGGACAAATATTTCATTGATTAGCTCGGAGAGCTGTGCTTGAAATTCCGTTGTTGCTTCTAGCAAGCCGGCGTCCTTTTTCAAGTAATGCAACAGTAGCGTCGCGTTGGACATCCAAAAAGCTAGGATAGTCATGTCCCACTGATATTGCTCGACAACGTCGTTTATCTTATATTGGGCGGTTGTCAATAGCTTCCCCAAGAGCTCGCGGCTCGCATGGTAGTGGGCATAACGTGCGCTCAGGAATATCATGTTGGCCGGGACAGGTTTTTGAGATGGTGATCGTTGAGGGCGCATGTTGGTAATGACGATATCAAGTATTCGCTCCAGGTCGCTCTCTTGAAACACGAACATCTGATCGTGCAAACACCGGCCCCAATCGAATTCCTGTTGCTCTTCCTCGAAATCGTCCACGGGCTTCGCTAGTCAGCTAAGTCGATCCTCTTGAACTTCGATATGGGCGCTTACCTCGGGCTGATCATCGATCCCCATGTTTCCTAGATCTACCTCCAAGTCCCTCGCGCTATCCATCATCATCCGACGGCGAATTTCATTTTCGGCCATTTCTTCTTCGAACTTGTCTTGTGAGAAGCCAGGATTATAGAAATCGTCCGTCACGCCGGCGCTCCCGATAGTGTATCCGTTGTCGTGCAAGTAATAGGACATGTCGCTGTCAGGCGGTACAAAGTCGAATGCGGTTCTACCTGAAGACGTTTTGGCCTCGGGGGATGCGCCGTTGTCCAGAAGTATTTTTGCGATGCCCTTGTGCCGGTTCGTCATGGCCCACATTAAAGCACTCCAGTGGTTTCGATCTTGCTTGTCCACGTCCACACCGGCATTCACCAGGGCTTGGACGACGCTTTCGTGTCCCTATAAACGACACCTGTCAGCGATGGCAGGCTAATCACGTGGCCGATATGACTAACAAAGCAGCTGGCGTAGACCAAAGGGGGCGTGCCGTCCTCGTCCGGCGCATCTACGTCGACGTAGGACCTGGCCTTGCCGTCTAGGATCTTCTTGACTTGGACCAGATCGCCGTTGCTGGCCGACATATTGAGGGCCTTCTGCAACATTGTCCTTTTTTCCTCGGGAGACAGTTTGTCGTCATCGGCAACAGCCTCCACATCTTGGAAACTTTGGCTGTTATGAAGTTGTGCTTGCGCCTGTAACATCTCCATCAGTCGTGTGTCGCTATCGGCAATGCCCTTGGTCAGATCTCGATCGTATTCGGGATCGTCAAGGGTGAGCTTGTTAAATGGTGTCGGCTTCGCCAGTATAGGGCTCGTCAAGAATTGAGATTGTCCTGTTGTTGAGGGCCCCGGTCAGCCAGCGCGAAGAGGGAAAAGCTAGGCTACCAGTTGCAGGTGATGCACACCTTGCCAGCCATCGTACATTTCCGTTTCCTGTACGAGCTCAGTTGGTACGACTCTGCGGTCGTTCAGTGATTTGGGAAGATCGGCAGGAAGAGTTATCTGTTTCTTGGGCTGGGCGCCAAAGCCCCCGTCATCAGAATCTTCGAAATCCATGTTTCGTCGCGAGCGGCATGGGACGGCGGGATCGATCGCTGCTTCAGGGGCTTCTCGGAGCAGAGCCGCACTGCGTCATGCTTCTCGGTGTCTAAAGGAAATTCCAAGCTACACGTCGTTTCGTAGACCATCTACGTATAGGCAGTCGTGTTTTAAGTGTCAAATAATAACCAGCTTTTACAGGCGACGGTGTAAAAGTTATAAGCTCGAATAGCACATTTGTAGGTGACTATCTGAACACCGTGCTGGAAGTTAAGACTATTACGAGTAGGTAAAGTACGTGAGGTGAACGCAGGAGGATAGGGTGGGTAGGTACCTCCTTTAGTTGACCATTGAGGGGCAAAGGTACCTAAACTTATGACACATCCAAGGCAGCCTAGGAGATACATAGCGTTGGATTGGCTCAAGTTTGGCTGGTCCGTGCATGATATTAAAGTGATCACCTTCAGATAGTACACGTACACCCATACGTATTACCTCACGTAAGTAATTACGGATAACTAGGTTACAAGGTTCACTTCAAGTCGCAACACATCGCCAATGGTCCATTCAGGACATTTCTTAGGCACGCAAGTAGTATACATCGTGGGTTGAAGGGAGTTCCCAAGACACACTGCAAACACAACAGCTAAAGTTGAACACAGACGCAATGATACGATAGGGTACGACTGAGCCTGTTAGCTATCATAGGTACGAGTAGTACTGATAGCAAGGTATTATCGTATGACCCAGGGGCTTGAAAAGAGTCTGCTGCAACTAGACGCTTCAGGTAGACCGTCAGTTATTGTATCTGTATGTATAATGTAATACAACGTAACTGGCTGGGAGCGCTGGAGTAGGTAAGACAATTTTTGTCTGTACTGAAATGAGGTAGCTATACTATTCACATATCCATAGGTACGTACACCGAGTACGTCCCCAGACAAAAGTGAGGAGAAAACCGCCGGCCCTTCGAACCAACTCAATGAACGCCATATGATACCCAAGAGCCATGTGCAGAAAACGAGAGTCCTTGCTCCGAGAGTTTGCTTCGTGTAATCGGAGTTTTAACGCCCTTTGCGCCACATAATGCGTTAGGTTTGCTTTCGAACCATGTCCTGAACCTCGAGATGAAACGCCCAATCCGTATAAACAGATAGCACAAACACTCGCCAACGCCGAATACCCAGTAAACAAGAAAACACCAAGCGAAGTAAAAAAACCAGAGCACACCAGCCGGGAATCCGAAATCGACAGGTTCAAGCACCGCTCTGCCCTGCCTCGCGATAGCGCCCCAGACTCACTATTTCCTGCTCCTGCTCCCGTGAGTCGGGCGTCACACGCAAACCGTCCTCTTCTCGGATGCGTCTCTGGACTTCGAAGCGGCCGTCTTTGCCCCAGTATGCCGCCTGCTCTTCACCCCGGACAGCCTTCTCGGTGACGAGGACGTATGGCATGGGAGCGTCGAACATGGGCTCAGCTAGCACGCGCTCCATCTCCATCTTGAGCCCGCGGGCACCTGTACGAGCCTTCTCCGCCCGCTCAGCAATGGCCTCTAGCGCTTTTCGCGTAAAGAAAAGCTTTGAAGGATACGTCTCGAACAGCGCTGTGTATTGCGCAACCAGAGAATTTCGAGGCTCGGTGAGAATCCTGAGTAGATCAGAGCGCGATAATGGTGAGAGCGCAACAATGTTGTGCATGCGGCCGATGAGTTCCGGGATGAACCCAAAGCCTTGGAGGTCCTCCGGAGTAGTAAGGTCTAAGGCCGTAAGCCTAGAGGCATTGGTACCACTGGGACGGTGAGGTAGATGAGAGAAAAACTTGGATGGGAGATCGGCCTCGTCGTTTTCGCCTGGCGATTTACTGCGAAGCTCTGATCCGAATCCCATCGCCGGTTTAGATACTCTGTTCAAAATCACCTTGTCGAGGCCAACGAAAGCCCCACACATGACGAAGAGTATATTGCTCGTGTCAATGGTGCATTGCTCGACTTTAGGTGCCGCCTGTGGGCCCGAACTGAACGACGCAGATCCTGGACCCGTGTAATTCGTAGTAATCGGGCTCGCAGACCTGGACGACGATCGGTTGTCCTTGACGTTGATGGTGACCTTGGTTCCCTCGACAAGTTTCAGCAGAGCTTGTTGAACGCCTTCGCCTCCAACATCCCTTCCATTTGAAGTCTCCCGTCTGGCGATCTTGTCAAACTCGTCCAGAACAACTATCCCATGTTCGGCCGCTTTCACATCGTAATTTGCCTCTACCAGTAACCGTTCTATGCATGTTTCGACGTCCTGCCCGATATAGCCCGCCTGGGTAAACGAATTGCAGTCGGATATTGTGAACGGAACGTTTAGTTTCTTGCTTAGCGTTCTAACTACTGTTTAGCAGAGACATAGTATACATCGAAGCGGGGATCACTTACTCGAGTATATATGTTTTGCCCACTCCCGTAGGCCCTATTAAGAGAACATTGCTTTTGTCGATTTTGACAGATGGTTGCCTACTAAGATCTTCAGGGATGTAGAAGTCGGCGTCCCGTTCAGATCGTTCCCAGCCCTGGTGCATCTGTCGTACGGATTCATGGTGGCCGGGGTAGTCATCTTAAAGGCGATTGTTAATAAGGCGCTTCCACGGCACAGATATGGCGGACTACCAACCTTCTACCGGATGAGGAGCTTGATCCTGAGCATTCCTATCGCGTGCGATCGCTTGGCGCATTAGCTTTTCCTCTCTCTTGCGATCCAGCTCCTCTTGGTACTGTTTCCGCCTTATGTTCTGGTAATGGTTGAAGATGACTGAAGAGATGGTTTTCTTCGCTCTATCTTGCCCAACAACGTATTCATCGACGCGTTTCTTCAGGTCCCTCGGATAGAACTGCGGCACACCGATTGAAGTCTGGGCGAACATGGGTCCGCGACCCTCTGCGTCGGGCTCATAGCTCGAGGTGAATCCAGAGTTGAAGTCCGTCGTCCTTCGCGTCGTGGCGCGCACTACGGTAGTTGTCGAGAGAGGTCTAGGGCCATATTTCGGGGTAAGAAGACCAAGGGAAACCCTTGGCCGGGTGATGCTCGTCATCATATTGACTATCCGGAATACCAGGGGTCACGCTTGAAATAGGGAGGACGCACTCTTCCCCGGAAGAAGCCTCGACGATTGGTGGATATCCGTGGTGACACGTACGCTTCGGAAGCCCGGGGATATGGCGAATGGACTATACGAGCAGAAGCAGCATTCCCCAGCTGTTCCGCAATAGGGTTTTATTTGATTGTTAATGTTTTCATTGATATGCAGCTGGCGACTGTTCTGCCTTAGTAGGTATTCAGCATACTATTATTTGGTTTGCGAGGTGTTATCCAGGCGGTGCCGGGACAACCTTCAGAGCAGTATGGACCCAGCTCTCCTGAATCGGAGACAATGCATGGTGATCATGAAAGTGGAAGGTGATGAGTAGAGCTCCCACCAGTGTCCACTTGAGCAGTGGCGTGGACCGCGGGGCTTAGAGCGCGGGGAGTTCAACCGATAAAGCCGGTGTATTGGCCTACCAGCCAATCAAAAAATCATTACCATCACTATGGACCTGATGATTTCGACACCACTTCCGTACTGTGAGTGAACACTGTACATGCAAACCCACTGGCCCACTGGGAATAGTTCAGGTATCAGGTACCAAGATAACAGCAGTGGTATCATCGCTCAAGCTCCAGTCTTTATCAACGCCAAGTTAAAGGAGCCACCTTGGGAACCAACTTCACGACGTCATTTTTCATGTCCGTGAAACCTCGAATTCCCGTGTCAAGGTAGAATGTAGGGCTACCACCACATTACGGTAGGATCTAGTAATCTACTGTAATATAGAGATAGTGCTACAATTCTTAAGACCCGTTGCAGAAACAAAAGATAAGAGCGTTTCTCTGCCCAAGAGTGTTCTTCACCCCGCCAGCATCAAGCGCGATCCGTTACACGGCGTACCTCCACCAACTTTTTTAATCTTGGGAAGCCCCGCTATATCAAGCTCCAAGTTATCGTTGACAAGGTCGAGAACGAAAGCTCCGTTCTAGACTGATAATAGCCAGTAAACTAGGGATACATAACTGAAATTGATTAATAGTCTCGTCTCAAGAACAAGTTCCTTCCCCCATCTTTATTTCTGTAACCTTGCCTCTTTGCCTTCTTCGTCTTCCAAACACACATACACGCATCCACAATACATTGTCGAAAATGACAGCCATAGCAGAACAATCTGCCAATAGTCTCCTGCCAGGTCCTGGTGCGGGACTTCCTAATGACGGCACCGGTAAACGAGCTATCCTGTTACGCGAGTCGCGTTAAGAAATCTGGACTGACGTGATCTGATCTCCATAGGTGTCGTTAAGTTGGATCCCTACCTTTCTCCGTTCCAAGATGCTCTAAAGAGAAGATACACAAAAGCGCAAGAATGGATTCAGAAAATCGCAGATACGGAAGGGGGGATTGAGAAATTCTCTAGAGTCAGTCTATCCTTTCTCAGCCGCTCGCCAACCCTTTACACTCTAGTGAAAGGTGTTACATACTAATCGGAGTGTCCTAGAGATAGGGTGCCGAGAAATTTGGCCTCAATGTAGACAAGGACAACAACATCATCTATCACGAATGGGCGCCAAACGCTGTGCAAGCGTCACTAATCGGAGACTTCAGTTGGTATCCCTTGAAGTACCCCAAGTGCTAATATTTAGGCTGACCCAGCGGACAGATGGATGGGATATCAAGCCTCACCCTATGCAGAAGGACCAATTCGGTGTGTGGGAGATCGTAATCCCTGCTGTCAATGGCGAGCCGGCTATTCCTCACAACTCCAAGATCAAGGTAACTTCCCAGGCGTTCTACGTGTCACGACGTGTTTGCTAATGCCTGCTGCGTAGGTCTCGCTTGAAACTAAGACAGGAGAGCGAGTGGATCGACTACCAGCGTGGATCAAATACGTTACCCAGGATCTTTCAGTCTCGCCTGCCTACGATGCACGCTTTTGGAACCCTCCCGAGGCTGATAGATATACCTTCAAGCACCCGCGACCGAAGAAGCCCCAGAGCGCACGTGTTTACGAAGCCCATGTTGGCATATCTTCCCCCGAGTTGCGGGTGACGACTTACAAGGAGTTCACCAAAAACATGTTACCTAGGATAAAAAGCCTGGGTTACAATGTGATTCAGCTGATGGCCATTATGGAACATGCCTATTACGCCAGCTTCGGCTACCAAGTGAACAACTTCTTCGCCGCCAGCAGCCGTTACGGTACCCCGGAGGAGCTCAAGGAGTTGGTAGACACTGCGCACGGCATGGGACTCCATGTCCTCTTGGATGTTGTTCACAGCCACGCCTCCAAGAATGTGCTCGACGGACTGAACCAGTTCGATGGTACGGATAACCTCTATTTCCACGAAGGGCCCAAGGGGCGACATGAACTTTGGGATAGTAGGCTGTTCAACTATGGAAGTCACGAAGTCATGAGGTTTCTGCTTAGTAACTTGAGATTCTGGATGGACGAATATAACTTTGACGGCTTCCGTTTCGATGGTGTGACAAGTATGCTCTATACGCATCATGGTATTGGCACGTAAGTTCACATCTGCATATAAATTCCTTTGGCCCGAAGCACTAACTCTTCCCATAGGGGTTTCTCGGGTGGGTATCACGAGTACTACGGTCCCGACGTTGATGAGGAGGCAGTGGTATATATGATGGTCGCGAACGAAATGCTCCACGACCTCTATCCGGAATGTATCACGGTGGCGGAGGACGTGTCGGGCATGCCTGCACTCTGCCTGCCCTTGTCTCTCGGCGGGGTTGGCTTCGATTACAGACTCGCCATGGCTGTTCCCGATATGTGGATCAAGATTCTGAAAGAGAAGAAGGACGAGGAATGGGACATGTCGAATATCTGCTGGACTCTGACCAACAGACGACACGGCGAGAAGACAATTGCTTATTGCGAAAGCCACGATCAAGCGTGAGTCCCCGCGGGATTCTTGGCCATGCCAGAGAGCTAACAAACCTTGTAGGCTGGTAGGCGATAAGACGTTGATGATGCACCTCTGCGACGCGGAGTTGTACACGAACATGTCGGTCTTGACCCCTTTGACACCCGTCATTGCGCGAGGAATGGCGTTACACAAGATGATCCGCCTCCTCACCCACGGCTTGGGCGGCGAAGGGTACCTTACTTTTGAGGGTAATGAGTTCGGTCATCCTGAATGGCTCGACTTCCCGCGCGAAGGAAACCAGAACTCGTTTTGGTACGCGCGAAGACAGTTGAACCTGACTGAGGATAATCTCCTACGATACAAGGACCTTAACGAGTTCGACCGTCAGATGAACTTGACTGAAGCGCACTTTGGCTGGTTGCACGCCCCACAGGCGTTTATCAGCCTCAAGAACGAAACCGACAAGATCATCGTGTTTGAGCGCGGGGGCTGCGTCTTCATCTTCAATTTCCACCCTACCCAAAGCTTTTCTGACTATCGCATCGGCGTCGACGTGGCTGGCACGTATAAGATCGTACTAGACACTGACACGAAGGAGGTCGGTGGTTTTGGGCGGGTTGATCCTACGACTAGGTTCTTCACCACACCCATGGAGTGGAACGGAAGGAAAAACTGGACGCATGTGTATATCCCTGCACGGAGTGCTCTGGTAAGTTCATTAGAATATACTCTCCTGTTTTTTCATGAAGCTAATTCAGAACGTCAGGTCCTGGCACCCGAATCTAGCATTTCGCAGCATTCTTGATCACTACGAGACGAAGCGCTTGGGGGAGTCGGTCAGTTCTTAAACATAATCACTGTGAACTGAAGACCGACGTCCTTTCGTCTTTTTTGCCACCAAGATTGTGGCCTTCACTAATCTTCAACTCTTTGGGCGCAGCAAGAGCGAGTTTTCATATGTATAAAAAAATAGGAGCAGTAATAGCCTTCATCGTAATTGATCCATCAAAAGATAGACCTTGACATATGCCCTTGCATTGGAAACACATCCTTATTTTTATCCCATAACCAATGACTACTGGCACCCATATAGATGGCTGCTATCGCAATGCGTGAACACACGGTGATAGGAAAACTGTCCGGGTTATTAATATGTTAGGTTGAACAGGGGTCAAACTGAGATTTGCGTCCTGGGGCGATTTTTATTCGACAAGCCACTCCTCGACCTCGACGCCCATACTCCGGCCTATACCCCTGATGACCTCCCAGCCAACATTGACCCTCCACTTCCCACCGCGATCCAGGTCCGCCCCTCCACCGCCAGCACCCAGGGCACCAGTAGTGCTTCCTCCGACGCGAACCAGAAGCCGCAGACTAGCCAACGTCGCTATAGCCATACCGACGTCGCCATCTACGCCCCCTGCACTTCCCCTAGCTTCGTTCGCGTCACCAGTCCACTCCTGTTTCGTGGCAACGTAAATAGCGACCATGCGCTCGAGCACAAAGACACCGGGGCCCAGCAATTTCCTCGCGATCCGGCGATGCTTCGACTTCCTGCCCCGACCTGTCCCCGCGCTAGCATTCGGCGTGCTAGACAAAGTGATGCCGCCGCGCCGGCGCTTCTTGGACCCCGTGTGCCAGGTACTGAAGAGCGCGTTGTCGTGTCGCGGGGCGTTGTGCGAGGCCAGATAAGCGGCTATGAGCAATCGACGGGCCGTCGGTGGTAGGAGAGTCGAGAGATCTGTACCTGTACCTGTACCTGTACCTGTCCCTGTACCACTACCACTGTTCTTCTTCGGTCTCGGTCGCGCGTATTGTATCCCCGGCTCTATGACGCTCTCGTCTTGGAAATAGGCGCGCGCGGCGATCAGGAGCTTGCTGAACTCGCGCGCTTTGTGTGTACCCGCTGCTACGGGGGCAGTGAATCGCGGCCAGAGCGTGGTGCAGGAATGCTGCAGGCGCGGGAGGGTGCGTGCTGCCGGACGGGTCAGGGAGTCGTGGACGGCGGCTGCGAAGCGCGTCCATAGATCCGTTGTCTCTTGCGGCGTGGTATTCGGGAGGGCGGGAGGTGGTGTTCGGGCGAGGATGCTGATGTATTGGGCTTTGGTATACGGTGGGAAATGTATGTGAGGTGGGGAGGATATTCGCATTACGGAGGGTAGGGGCGTGGTGACGATGAATACGGTGGTTAGGTTTGGGATCTGGGAGATTGATTTTAGTTAGATTCGGGGCTTTTCGGTGTCCTTGTCCTTGCTTGGATTGTGCAGGGTTTCATTTGAGAAGGGGGATCTTGGTGTACTGTACATACAATTTCAGATAATCTGGCTAGACCAGGGAGTAAAGTAGGCGAAGCATCACGCTGTCGATCGATACCATCGAACACAAGCACGAATCTTTTCGACTGCGGCGCTCTCTCGACGTATTTCAGCATCTTGGTCAGCTCGGCCGTCAGAGCGGCAAACGTCTCGCAGCGACCGGCAGTAGACCCGTCCGCCAGCGCATCCTGCACCAGACCAGCCGTCCTCTCGAACAGATGGCGGGCCGTGACACACTCGGCTGACTTGACGATGGCGTAGTTCAGATCAGACGGCGAGTCGTCGCGGAACGTCTGGAGGAGTGCGCCGACGATGGCGCTCTTGCCCGTCGCCTCGGCGCCGTGGACGACGACGTTACGACATGGCGCTATCCGGGGATGGATTAGAGCCGCGAGGGCGTTTATCTGGGCCTCGCGACAGGGAAAGTTTGTGAAGATTGATGCTAAGAGGTCGTCGGGTAGCTCGAATATCGACGCCATCACTCATAAGCATTTGACATCCATGTATGATTCTTTTTTTGATGGATACAGCAGCGATTAACGGGGGTAACAGAGTCAGATTTATTCGGCAGTCTTCCGTAGGTATTAAACCAGACAATTACTAGATATAATTGTTCGTGAGGTCCCTTTCAAATGAATTTTTACTTGTAACAATGAAATACATAGGTACTCCTATCTCGGCGCGTCTCTCAAGTTGTAAAGCCGATGAGACGCGCTAACTATCATTAACTAATTTACTCCTTCTACGCGTATGGTGTATTAGGTAATATTTAAAATGTGGGTCTTACCGGAGGCTTGCATATATTATTTTATCAGGTACAGCATCGGGCCCCGCCCGCTTGCCGTTCCCGGTGGCTGAGGCTCGGCTCAGCTGAGGCGACCCTGTAAGCTGTCACTGCCTGTTATAAGAAATCAATTGCTTGTGCTGTTGCTCATGCGAGGCTTCCTCGTGAGCGCCATGAGAAAGCAATGGGCATACTAGGTATTCGCGAAGAGGTGGTCGAGCTCGCCTTCGCTTCTAGGATACAATGTGACAGCTGCGATTCCTGCTGGACAGCTACAGTGGACAATGCCCGGTCCTACTGGGGATTTCGGAGCAGGTGTAACACCATTCTTTCCTGTTCGACTGTTCCTGTATATGTTTTTTTCTACTGTGTGTGCGCATATGCTTTTAATTCAGACTTTCTTGGAATCGGCAACACACCCAAGGGCCAAGGTGTCTCGGTACATGACAATACCAAGATATGACGCGTTCCAAGCAGCTGTCGTAGTGTATTATATTACAAGACCAGGTCATCCCAGAAGCGTACAGATCCGCCGATGATAGCACCCTGGGGTACAGCTTCAGTTTCACTGTTGCCCAGGTACAGTCAAAGATTTTAGGTTCTCGACCGGACTTACGAAATTGGTGTGGCGTTCCGACCACGCAAAACCGTTGAAAACACCGTGATAAATTTGCTACTGCACAGGCCAAAAACGTTCTGGATCCTTTTGACTATAACTTCACGATCAATTTGCCATATCGCTTTGAAATTCTAGCAGGGCTTTTATAGACTTTTTATGCTCCGGGTTCTAACCCCTTTAACCCTTCCTCTACCATAGGTAAAAAATGGGAGTTCTTTCATCATCTCATCCTCGAGAAGCCTAACCACATGCCCTTTTCAAACAATACGGGGCCAAAGTAAAGCGGGAGATTCAGCTAAGGTAGCGGTTTCACGACTAACACTGGGTAAGTCTTAGGGTTATAATATAACTTCCCATAAGCTCCAGCTCCGAACTTCATACTATTCATGTTACCATTCCAGATATCATGTCCAAAGGCAAGTTTGACGACATCCAGGTTCATGTCATAGGTATAGCGAATAGCATGACAATAGATGTCCGTACCGTAGGTAGTTATACAACAGACAACCAACGTACCAATCCCAACAATAGAAACGCTCCCAGTATCCTTCAGAAGTAATTCCCAGACCTTACAACACCATTAGCCGGTCTGGCTTGCAAAAGTAAAAGGCGAAAATTATGAATCTCATGTAAGCTGTTTTACGGAACAGGGAAGAAGGATAGAGATAGCTCAAGAAAGTAAGTTAGCAAGCACCGCAACTGGGAGTTCACCGAATCAGGTCCCGGGAGAATCTTTCAACGTTGTTATATCCTATATAAGCTAACAAGGCTCAATATTAGATTCCCTCGCTCACTTACATCTTGTGCTGTCCTTATTCTGGTAGTGTAGATATCCCCTTACTGAAGGCTCTTACCCGTTAGGGATGCTGTGAAACACAGGCCAAGTTTTGGAAAGTATGTAGGTTAGGCCGATGTACCTCGTCCAAATTGTACCGTTTAATACCTTTTGATATTTATCCACATCGAAACAAAATAGAGCGTTGTGTTTACAACCCTAAGCAATACTTTATTTGGATTGTAGGGCCTGATATCTGTGATGTTTGCCTTCTCGGGCTCCTCTTCTCCTTTTTCTTCTTAAGAGGCCATGCGCCTCTCATTTTGGGGTGTATATATACATTGTTCAAATAGACGTGCGGTTCAATTGTAGAGACTGTCGATGTTACGGGGAACTACGCAGACTGATCACTTGTTCTGCGTCTACATATTACATTGGTGAAGCCAAGCGCCTGTTACAAGCGGAATAGACCAACCCGAAGACGAGATGGTATAATAGGATTATTTGAGCCGGTAGAAAAGTTATGTTGGAAGTCGGTGGATGTAGAGAGGCGTGAAAGCACACTTATATGCTGCATAAATCGATGCTGACTGGCATCAAAAGCTGCGGTCCTTGACTCTTGAATAATGATACGAGGCAGGTTCATAGGCTCGGTTGATATTAAGACCCGCCTATGGATACCTACCTGGAAGCGCAGAAGATCTGACGAAGTTGTGTTCGACAGCATATCAGCGAAATAATAGACATGTCGGCAGCAAACTCCCCAATGGCGATATGGAGAAACTCAACGACAAAGGAGAATAGCGCAATAAAACAACGTAAACGGAAATACAATAGAAGAAAAGGTATGTTTATATATAAAAAGGTGCGAGTACGTAAGCGATGTAAAGGGGAAAGTTTGATCCTACTGATTACATATCATTAAACGAGCATGTCAGGGGCCAGTACTGCAATGCTGATTAGTAACCCACGACAGCCAGAGAGCGTAGCCAAGTCGTGTAGCATGACTTCGTATGCACCTTATATTCATAGGACTGCAACAGACCATATGTAGTCTCGATACCATAATGAGACTGCGAGGCCATGATACCTGGTCTGGTATTCATACTCCGACAGGAAATCCTGATGGAATACATATAATAACCCAAGTCCTCTTGTAGATATCGTGAGAAAATGTGCACACTGCCAAATGCCGACGTCTAGCCATAGGGCTATCTAAGTGTAGGTATACACTCTGCCAACCTAGGTCTTACCGGTTGGGGTCGACTATCGAAAACGCTATTTTCAGCCTCAGTGGCGAGTTTTATTAGGTGTTTGGTTTCGTCCTGCACCTTCATGCAGTGGCGCACACGGGTCCTGGTTGCCGACTAGCCCCTGTCGGAGGTCAAGGGGATTGGTGGTTTGGTTCTGTCAAAGGCCCCAGGCTTGGATCTGAGATACCAGTCTACGGCGCAGCAGGAGTGATACGGCGTACCGGGACTGAATCCGGCCAAAGCTGCCTCCTAGCCTCAGGACAAGTACCTAATATGTGATATTACCTAATACCTATTAGCCATGGGATTTGTGTATAAATAGGTACCGAAGGTAGGTAGTTACTAATCTAGCCTATGAGCTTGACAAGAAATTGAACCCCGGAAGACCCTGGAAACTAGAGCTAATACTCCAAACGGAGCAGCAAAATGAAAATGGTAATTAGATCGTGGAGTACTGTAGGTATGTGCCTCGCGTCGTTTTGGGCCCGAGAGAAATGTGACTAGGATGTAACCATACCACTGGGACTCGGCTAAAAAGATCGAATTTGAACACTAAGGAGTGACGGAGAAAAAGGGGGGAGGGACGGAATAGAAAAGTAGTTCCCCGACGTGTAATAGGCGTGATAACTACCGACATGCTCCATGTTGTTACAGAAATATGAAAATATGATTTTTATGTAGACTGAGCTAGTGGTTGAGAAAAAGTGTTCGCATGTGATTGAATCTCATATGGGAATAATACATGATTATTAATTACAAGAGTCGCCGCTGGTAGGAATACCTAGCCGACGACAAGTGGTCCCACGCTGACAATCTCCAGATCCATAACGCGCTAGATACTTACGCGAAGGTTAAAAAAAGCGAGGAAGAAAGGACGTCGTCGTTCTTATAAAAATAGGGAGCCCAAGCTTCGTTCATTGGCCTGTGCCTGGGAAGGATTGTTAAACCAAGAAATTTTTAAATTGAGAAAGGATCTTCGCCTGATGCTAAGCCATTATAGTGTTGGTCTAGTTCAGCTCGCTTGCCGACGGCGTGGATACATCATCACCCTAGCCCTGTCCTCGGGCGGGCCTAGATTCGACTAGACGGAACCGTCCTACCGTTAGATCCGCTAGGACCCCGCGCCTTCTAGATCGGGTCACACAACCGGGCACCTTCCTCGGACTTGTTGTAATCTCGGACAGGCTACCACGTCCGCTACCACCCTAGCACCTCGAGCTACTTTTCAAGTCATGTTGCATCGTAGGGCTTTGGAGGCTGGCAGCCATGGCATGCAGGTACCATCATGACTCTATCCCCTACCTTGTTGGATCAGGTCAAGGGCCAAAGGCTCAAGCTCCCGTTGGGGAAGAAAAGGAGTCGAGCGCGCGCGACCCTTCAAAATGGCCTACTTGCCTGATTCTCTTTTTCCTCCTTCCTCGAACGTGATATTTGTAGCTTCCGAATATTCTAGACACTGCCCGATAGAGTGTCGTTTCGTTCCTTACTTGTTTTAGTCACTCATTTATTGCACACGTTAATATGGCGCGCGTTACTGTTGTCTCCCTCCTTATCTCGGCGTTGATATGCGTTGCCAGTGCCGCTTTCAACATCAAATCCAAGAATAATGTCGCCGTCTATTATGTGAGTCTCAACAACACCATCATCATCATCATAAGCCCCGATAATGAAAGGCCTGCTGACCTCGTATAAATAAATAGGGTCAAGGACCTGATCAGAAGCGACTAACAACCTACTGTGCCGACCCTAATATTGACATCATCATCCTCTCCTTCGTCCATCTCTTCCCGGAGCAGGCGAACGGTCACCCGGGTATCAACTTTGGCAACCAATGCAGTGCCGAGTCTTACAAGGGCCCGGGCTTCAAGGGCGTCAAGGACCCGTCCAAGGACGCGCTTCTGAAGTGCCCGAACCTGCAGGAGGACCTCTACATCTGTCGCCAGACGAGCGACAAGAAGTTCCTCATCTCCCTTGGAGGAGCAACCCCTAATTACAACGTCAACGGTGCCACCAATGGAACCAGCTTCGCGAACCAGCTTTGGGGCATGTTCGGCCCGCGCGTCGATTCGTGGACATCACTGAACAAGCCCCGGCCGTTTGACTATGTGAACACAACCAGCTCCGATCCGACGATCCACGAGTTCAGCGCGGATGGATTTGACCTGGATATCGAGCACCCTTCGCTGGATAGCTCGGCTGGCTACAAAGCGTTGGTAAAGAAGCTACGATCTCATTACGACACCCGCTCGGAGAAGCCGTACTACCTCACTGCCTCGCCGCAGTGCACCGTGCCCGACCCCAACTTGGCCGACACTCTCAAGGCGGCCAAGTTCGACATGCTCTTCGTGCAATATTACAACACGCCCAAGTGCTCTGCGCGTGGTTGGATCACGGCGAACCCGAACTACGTCCCAGGCGGCACTTTCAAGCAGACCTCAGGCACCTGGAGCTTCACCTTCGACTCCTGGGTCACCTGGCTCTCGAGCACCGTGAGCAAGGGCGCCCCCATCTTCCTGACGCTGCCCGGCGCGAACCCGGCCGCCAGCTCCGGCGCCTACATCACCGTCGCCCAGACGAAGAATATCGCGAACGCCTACTACTGCCGGGCCAGCTTCGCCGGCATCGGTGTCTGGGATGCTACGTACGCGGAGCAGAGCATTGCCAATGGCAAGAACTTTTTCCAGAACGCCAAGGCTACGCTTAACGCCGCGGCGAGCGATAAGAGGCTCTCGTGTGTTAAGAGCAAGCGCGAGGCGACGGCTCATTTGCATGGAAGGCATCACCATTAGAAAAGTATGATGAAATAATTTATCCGAAGTTACGATATAGATCAGTTCGGGATGGATGAGTGTACTTATAGAGTCTTGTATAAGTAAACAACAGGGCTATATTTAATACTCTAATCGTTCTTCCTCAGGACAAAACCCTTATTGTGAATAAGGGGGCACTTCCCTTTGGCTATTATGATACCAGGATTGCACAATATCTTTTGCACTGCGTGTGACTTATGTAGCCAAACTACAGATTGTAATAAATCATTCTGTAAAAAGGGGTCGCATAGGTATTCCTCTCAAAACGTCTACGTCAACTAGCATAACCGCTCGATCCTGACTACGCCGGTTTGAGAACTCAAAAAACACCCTATCCACTGTACCATATATATATATATTATCTATGGGAGGTGGGTACCCCTTCTCCTATCTCTTGAATAAATGAAATCCTACCCCTCACCAAGATAGGTAGGTACATGTAGGTAAGTACTAGGTTCGGTACGTCGGCTTATCAATATGCACAGCAACCTACCGGGAATTCAATTTCCGTTTCCCAGGTAATCGGGTCCTGACTTGAGATTACTTGTATATAGGCGTGGGGGAACGCATGTCATTACGGAGTTAGGTTTGTAAGTTAGTTAGGGATGACGCATGCCGCTATTAGCTGTCTGGTGCACTCACTCAGAACTCTGAACTTGTGGTTGCCTTTGGAAAAAGGGGGTTAGGGTTAGGGTTAGGGTTGAACTGGCCTATGTTGAAAAGGTGTGACTGGAATAATACCTTGATGTTATATTGATGTTGTTTATAACTAGACTGTATGTATGCTATGTACATTATGTATGTCATGTATGTATGTACCTAGTCAGGGGAAGTATCCAAACCGTGGTGGCATCTAGGCCAACAATAGAGCCATAGTAAAGAACTGTTTCTAATGAACAAGAAGAAGTATAGGGGCTTATGAACTTCGATGTCCATAAGGCTCAAAAGGGAAAAAGACAGCAACGGCAGCCATACCAGCATAAAGAGCGGCAGTAATGTAAATCGGCACGGTAGTCCTGGTATCAGCGACCGTGGCAATGACTGCAGATATGATTCCCATGACGCGGTTGAAAGCGACGGCGAGACCGTTCCCGGTGGCCCGATGAGCGCTGGGGAGGACTTCAGGGGTATAGGCGTATAGACAGCCGTAGTAGATGTTGACGCAGAAAGCGATGACGCAGCTGAATGCTACGTTTTGATCAGAGGTGTTGATCGCCGTGTAGCCGAAGAAGAAAACCATGGTTACGAGGGCGCCGATGACCATGGTGTATTTCCGGCCGAGGATTTTGATGTTACATAGGTATCCTGCTAACACGGGACCGAAGATGCCGGAGATGGTGGATAGGGTGTAGTTTCGCCAGACCATGTACGGGTCGGTTGGGCCGCTTACACCCCGGACTGCGAGGTATGTGCTGTTTATGGAGTTAGACAAGGGTCTGAATAATAAGGTGATGGATGTACTTACGATAAAAAGACATAGAATAGGGGGTACCTATATCAATTGTTAGCCTCCATCATAACCTGTCATTCTCGCAAGATACATACGCCAAACCGATCAGTGTCCAAGATATCCAGATCAGTGTTGTAGAGAGAGCGATACTCCTCGTAGCAAAAAGACCAGAGATATGTACTTTGAGCTCGCCCAGAGAGAATTTCGACTTTCCATGGGTCCCGGAAACTTTGCCGCAAGCCTCCAACTGCTCCAGAGTAAGCGAGCAAGGGCGGTTATACTTCTGAGCCAACTCTTGGAGGTTTTTGACAAGTGCGGCGTCATTACCCTCTGCCAGCTGATATTTGGGTGTCTCTTTCAGACGGACAACAGTAACCCGCAGTATGGACAAAACGAGGACAATGGCCCCCGAAGTGAAGAAGACATATCTCCAACCCATGTTTGAAGATCTGGGACAGCTGTCTCCTTCAAGGTCGCAGTTCCACTTTGCGGGCACTAAATACCCCTATATCAGAACCAGGTCGACCAGACCTTGAACAGACAGACAGACAGACAGACAGACTTACCCAAGAAACCCCAGCAAATAAACCCCGTAATAGCCTGCCCAAACCCCCACCAACACGCCATGAGCGTCAGAACCCATTGCTTACTACCAGGGAGATACTCGAGAAAAACAGTAGTATCCAGCACTAAGTTCCCACCAGCCCCGAATCCGACCAGGGCAACGAAGAAGCCGAGAGAAGGCCAACTCGGCATCGCGCCAGCAACAACGGCCGCAGCGCCACAGATGAGAAGCGAGAGATTAAACGACCATCTCCGACCGATGATGTCGGCGCCAAATCCCCAGAATAAAGCGCCAACGAGCAAACCGGCGTATGAAGCGAGGTTTTGCCCGTTGGCGTATCCGACGGAACCGAATTCTTTGAAGGCGGGCGCGGATATGTTGCTTTGTATCAATGTGACCATGGAATCCACGGCGTAACTGGTTGTTTTGGGACAAAGTTTAATCAAAAAGGGCAAGGGGATTGCGGGGGTTAGCTAGGGACTTCCTGCTCACCCGAATCCGTTTAACATGAAGAGTTTCCAGTGGTAGTTGGTCCATCCGATTTGATCAATTGCCTATTAGAACGCGTGTCATTAACCATGTCCGCGTAGAGGGACGGACGCCCATATTTCTCATTGCTAAGAGACTCCTATTGTAGACGTACGTTGTTGACGAGATGCATTTTGGCGTTGAGCGCGGGGTCGAGATCTTGCTTGGCCAAGATATCCTCTCCGTCGTGAGACGAGACGTCGGTCTCAGTGGTTGACTTCATGTTTGTCCCCTTTCCGTCGTTGGCCGGATGCAGATCACTAGAAGTCATTGTCGGTGATTATCTGGGCCGGCTGATTTGGGGATTGAAGGTGCCTGGGCCGTTGTAAACGAAATGGTCCCGTAATTCCCATTTCACACTTTGGTTTCAAACGAAAGAGGCAAGACAGGAAGGTACGATGATCTTTCCCAAAGCTTTTTGTATTTACCTGTTATAGCCAAGAAATGCAACCTGCCACCCTGCTTGGTCTACCTTGGCTATCTACAACTACAACGCCCCTACCGAACAGATTCTTCCACAAAATGGAGATAGTTTGCCGACTACTTCTTTGAGGTGAACCTGGCGTTTCTTGGCAATGGCCGAATACTGGCTAGATACCAAGAACTGAACTTGAAGTGGTCTTATCCCGTCAGCAGCGTTTGCCAATCAAGACCTGCATTTAATAGCAGTTAGAAACCCCCTCCCACGCAACAAACGCCAGTAGAGCTTGGATATGCATATGTAGATAGCTTCAGCTGGCATTGACGAGGCGTACGTGATAGGGTTATGAAACATGGGGGAGGGGGGGGAACTCTGCAGGGTCCCATTTTGTCCTGCCAATTGCATTTTTCGGTTTGCTTTTTTACAACCAACGCTGATTGCGTTGGATAGAGTACATACCTATGTGCAGATACCCTTGGTACATTTCTCCTTTTTTTGTTGTTACCCGCTCTAACCCTATCTATGTACCTATTCTGCCTCTCTCGTCACTTGCCGACAGTGTTGTTGGAAATAACCTGAGGATTAGACTCAACGTCCGTTTTCACTCGATACCTAAGGTACAGCTACTGTTATATAAGTTCGCTCTTGTGGCAGTTGGAAGGCGCATCAAAATCTTGCATTTGTACATGTGTAATGTGACGTATTGAGGGTCGGCTCACCTTCTGCACACTGGGGGCAATTCAAGGTTGTTGGTTTGGGTAGTAGACGTTCTTGGCAACAAACCCTTGCAGCATAAGTACATACTTGTATGCATTCCATATATACATTACTACGCACGATTTTAGATAATTGTTTACCAGTTCCTCTATTAGTACATGCCTCACCTTTCCGGATTATTGGCATATCTCTTTGACAACAGTATGTTCAAGTAGGGAGGAGATAGATGTGGTATGCCTTGAGAATATATGTGTATACCTACTTTACATACTATGTGAATATGTACATTACCTTTGGTAGAAATGTCTTTTGAAGGTACCTACTTATTTCAATAACAGCCACACAGATGGAGTTTACCTACCTGTGGCACAATTGACGCCTCAGCCCCTCTATTTACACGGTGCAAAGAACAGTCAAACTTGGTTAGCGTAACGTACTTGTACGTGCACTCCTACTAGGGAAGGTATAGACACTGTGACTTCATTCAAAAATCTGTAACGAGGTAGCAGACCATCGTATTCACCAATCTATTCCAGCTACAACATTATCTACAATGTATACTTTCAATCATAGCAGGAAGACGTGCTAGGAATCGGTACTTGAAATACGTTGCAACCATTAGACAACCAGATGGGTTGAATCAACACGTACCATCCTATCCAACGGGCTGGGGGCATCCAGAGAACACAGAGTTCTGCATCTAGGCAGACGCACACACGTGACGAGCTACCTACTACCTAAGGTACCCATCACGCCTACCTACATACTACATCCCGGGATACATACATGAAGACACGCAAATATGTCGTATCCGTGCATCTCGAGCTCGACGCTCCAATGGCATGGATCATGGTTGGGAGGTAAACCCCCCATTTGAACATTTGTCAACATTGTCGTCTGCCTAGAATCATGTATATATACTTTGTAAATTTTTTCAATGGTGTCCTGCTTATCTACCTACCTTTTCAATCTAGGTTGTTGGGCAGATTCTGACAGCCTGATGTCTGTGAAAGTGGCCCAACTCGAGCCACGAGCGTCTGCATAAGGGACATATTTCCTTCAAACAGAGCAAGAATATGCATGTTGCCTTTTGGAGGCCGGTTCTGGATTGGACAAGTTCTGGAGTTGCGTCTTCTACGGGTCCAGTGCAACAAGGGATGAGAGTATCTGGTATTTGATATGCTAATAACTCAAGCAACTTCGTTATCCTAGGCTCTCATAGGAAATGGTACTGGTCAACCTGTCCCGCTACTAATCAGAAAGCTGTGGTTCTGCTTGGGTGAGGGTGGCCGCTATAGTGGTCTCATACTCGATGGTCTTCCCATAGCCTGCTTTGCTCTGCGTTTGTTGTTCGACACATTTATTCCGCCACCCTATTCGCTATCCGGTACTACTAGCTTTGCTTACAACCATTGTAGAGGAACTGAAAGTCAGTACCTCGAGAATCGACCCAAGGCACCTCAAAACCCCGTCATTTCTTCATTACCCGGCTTTACACCCTTCTAACCAGATGTTCTCTTGATTTTTCTATCAATCGACTCACATACCAGACAAAGTCGTGTCATATTGTCAATCTGTTGTAATCTTGAATTCTTCCCTGTCACCTACATCGCTCACCTGAGGGCTAAGTTGTTCGAAGCCCTGTGGGGTTTGCACTCACCTTGACCTTACACTACTTTTGTTTCTGGCTTTTATCTGCGATCATTGCCGGCTACGGTTGCCCGAGGAAGTCTTACTCTTGTCATAATCTGCCTATGATACACTCTTTTGGTTCCTTGAGCCCCTATACTTGTATAAGATGGGTCTTCTGGAGTCCATCTTCAACCACTTGGTTCTCCCACCAAACATCCCAGGGTCCCAAGATAATGACATCGACCTAGTCTCTCGTGAGGTGCTCAAGCGTCTCATCCATGCTGTCAAGACAGTTATCAAACTTGCTGAAGACGCACCGTGGAAAGATGCCTTCCAGAATCTGTGTATATCCCTCGAAACATGCCTCGAGTTGAATACTTGTTTCTTGGAACGAACATGCCTCTCAAATCACCTACGGGGCCTGGTGCCGGGTCAGATGTTGATTCTGTATGTGAATGAACAGAACGCGGGGCTGCTGGTCCGTCATGAAACACAGTAAGTGGACTGATACATAACCCTGCTTGCCCCTTTTAGACACTATTGTAGAGTTGATGATGCTGATAACAAAATAGGGGGGATGAAGAATACGTCATTTTCGAATCTTTCGAAGCGTCTGCAATTGCCTCCGACGTCCTTCGAGCGGGTCATGCAATGCAATGGGACTTCCCCGGCCGGTCGGCAAAGATTACTCTGGATTCTTTTACCGAAGAATCTTTCTCGGACAGCCTTGCAAATTTCCTTGAACAAGCAACCATGGAGTCGCTACATAGCCTACAGGCATCAACAAAGAAGGCTGGAGTATCTGTCGGGGAGATCAGGGACACAACAGATCCATCCCTGATCTCTCAAATGTTGATATCTCTTCTAGAAGCCAAGGGCAGCACATACGAAGCCCCGATACTGCGAAAACGTATCCGAGACGACGTCAACTTTACGGACAGTAACTTGCCATGGCGACGTCTACCGTTTTGGCTAGTTCTACGTGTAGCAGCCCAGAGACATCTGTGCTTCGCTTTGGGGCCCGGGAAAGGCCAGATTGCCTACAAAAGTCTTATGGCGACTGTCCTCGCAGAGCTTCTCGACCAGTCGCTTGGCCATATCAACCCTCATCACATCATAACTCTCCGTTCCAAACTGGCTCGCCGTATGGCCAAACTGGAGACGTGCAAGGAAAGGGATGAGCTTCGATTAGACGCCCCATGCAACCATTGGATCACGGCAGTGTCTTTGCTAGTGGGGGACTCAATAACGAATGCTAGCTCGAGAGTGCAAGGTCTATGGGATGATTTCAAACGGCTGTCGACCCGCAGAGTACATGCTCTCCCGGACCGGGCCCCTAAGTCCTCATTACAACTAGGTTTACCAAACAGTGGTACATACCTAGATAAAGTCCTACAAAGTACGGCCGCACGGGAACATGCCATAGGACCCGTATCACTCCCGAGGCCACTTGATCACAGCATTAAACAGAGTCGAATATTCATGGACAATGCATTCTCTCTTGCCGCAATGGAGTCGGCAGCAAGGGAGGGGGTCGATGACCGGCTGAATAAGATGAGTGATACTTGTCTGAAAGTGGCGAGCCAGATTGACCAGCTTTTGGAAGCGACAAAGTCTGAGTACCAACACAACCCGGCAGAGCAAAGCGCCATGGTACTTGGTGTATTCTCTCTCTGGGTCAAACTCGACCGTGCGGCCGTTTCAAAATGCCCTCAATTGACCAAGTATGCGCCAGCCTTTCACCCGGAGCTCCTGGATGTACTCCAGCTGCCTACCAAATCAGCGATGGAACAGCTCCAAGGTATACAGGAGTACATAGCAGAAAGAGAGGTCAAATCTACTTACAGCAGCATACTGGATATCTCGGGTCGGAATCGTCTCGCTGCGAGCTTCTGCAAAGGCATTGAATCGCTACAGCAATTGGAAAAGACGATCCGGGCGGCATCGGACCTTGAACGTCAAATAAAGGAATCCGAGCATAAAAGGTTGTGTTCTGAGTATGACGAACATACAGCGGGGATGGTCATGAATACGTGCCGCTGCACATGGGAGAACGGGCAACATATCGTAAAGGGCTGCAAGAAGTGCTGGCACGGGAGAGTGCGGAGGCGGATCTCTATAGCCGTCCATGAGGCATTCCTGCCAAGGGATGAGACGGCACGGAGAAATATTATATTCGAACTTGCCATCCCCGAGTGGCTTTCGGCCTATCGTGCTGCGACTTGGCGCATCTTCAGCGGCTTAGCCCACCCCAACCGGCCCAAGACGATCCAAAAACCGGCAATCGACCTTCAGTCTTGCCAACCATTGAAGCCCTATTGGAGTGCCAAGACCAGTTGCCTCTCTTTGGCTTCCAAGATCAAGTGTTTTCAACAAACTCATTATAAGTTCAGCCATGGAAAGAGTCCCCTTTCCCAAGTTATCTTGCCTTTCGCAGCAAACTTCAGGCTGTATGATGCCGTCTCGAATATCTGGGTTGACGATCTGAAAGAGCCCCTGACCTTGGAGCACCTATGTGGAATCCAAATACCTCGTATCCTCATGCCTGTATGCCCAGAGAATGGCAAGGTACACCCACCGTGTTGGATAGATGGGCCGTCTTCATACGAGATACAGGCAAATCAAAGCCTGACACCAGAGGAGATGTCGGCGCAGACATTCTCTGCATTCCAGAAAATACTGTCGGGGGGTAGGCGACGATGGCCCAACCTCCTTGTTGAGATGTGTTCCTCCAATCTGAATTTGAGTAATGAAGGTACAGTGCAGGCTATATGCCAGCTCGCTGTACAGGCCGGCCCCAGGCTACCTGGCGAGCCTCTACGAAGATTTCACGAGATATTCAACGACCCCATGTTCACGCAACGGCTAACGAAAACCCTGCGTGATATGCTCGATTCAATACGGACCAACTGGCGAGAGCACAATACGATGCAGGTTCTCATTACTTTGGCCTTACGGCTCCACTCGCTATCGCCGTCGTCAAGCGCCGTTGAGATTCTGATTTCTGCGCGCAAATGCCTTTTGGAGTGGATTGCTCAGGTTCAGGAGAAAACGCGTGAAAGTACGGATGGCGACGAAGCTCAACGCTTTGCGACGTATGGGATCTATGCTGCGCTGCTCTGCCGGCAGACGTTCAGCCTCCTTGTCGATTTGGAGACTGGATTCAGCCAAGAAGAATTGTCGGAATTCATCCGAGCTACCCTCGCGTTACAGGAAAACGTGCTACTAGATATGAACCAGCTCTCCAGTGCATTGCAAAGGTTCCTCCTCCGCGATGCAAAGATGGCCTACCACCTCGACAATCATATTAAGCTTGCAATGAGAGCCTTCCGATCGACGGTTCTAAGCGAGATCACACGGGGCCTCGACTGTGCCATACCGGAGACTGGCTACGGCAAATGGACGTTTCTGCCGGAACCTGACCATCATTGGATCGTGGCTACAACCGCGGGTGCTCACCCACAGCGACTGCACTTCAACTACCTTGGGGGCCATCTTTTAGTCAACGGAAAGCCGAGATCGAAGCTTCCATTGGATATTGCGGCCGATAAGGACGTAAAGGCTATATTCGGCAATCAGCACTTGATAACCTACCCATCCCGTCTGCCTGGTATGTCTCACCAATTAGAGAGGCGTGTCAAAAACCACGAGGTGCATTTCGGCTTGCGTGACGGGCGAGCCATCATTCGCGCGATCCGAAACCCGCACAAGTACTTCGCCGAGACGTTGGAATTCGTCCCTGCACAAAGGTTTGTCGGCGCTTCCAACTTTGACTTTCCATCCGAGTTGGTTCGGGACTGCGGGCATTGGCTCAATGTTACCACGGGCAACTTGGAGATCCGAAGAGGATTGCCCGGTACGGCCGAGTTCTGGATGAAACGAAAGCGTGATTGGTTTATCGATCTCACGACGCGGCAGGCATTCAGAGGAGAAAAGCGCGTCACTATGCTGGTAGATCCAGGATCCGAAACCTTTGTCCAGATTGCCGAAATATTTCGTGATTTCGAGCATTCGAGCAGGCTGACTGTGTATCAGCCACCTACCGGCAAGCTGACGGTAGAGCTGAAACATTTGGATCTCCGGTTCTCTGTCAATAAGCGGCAGCGCCTTGAATGTCGCCAACTCGAGGCAGAAATCGATCCGGACCAAGATGCAGGCACATGGTACGGTCTGAGTAGCAAAATAGTGATGAGGGATATAGTCACCCATGATCGCAGCATCATCGTCCCACTAGGGAAGCCGTCCTTCTACCGCCGCTTTCCACACGTCCATGTCCGCATAGAGGGAACAGGCGGCAGCTATGCCCAGTACAAGATCGACAACGTTCTGGGCCGGCTATCCTGTAGCCCGGAGCCCAGACTTGTGCAGGCCAAGGCACTTTATCACGCTCTGACCTCCTTCTGTCTCAAGGACCCCCTTACGGGGAGGACCGGTGCGAGCGAGGCCATTTACATTCTTACATCTGGCACCGCCCAACCTTGGAACACGACGAACTGTGACATGCTCTCGCATCTAAGCCAGCTCGTTCCGCGCAGGGAGTATTACCCTCCAAATCTGGAGCGTCTTCAAAAAGCGGAGTGGGAATCCCAACTCGCCTCGTCAATCCAGCAGGATGCTTATCTACCAATTATCGAAGCGATCAAGAAGAGGTCCAATGCCCTCGCAGTGTTTGCTGGAGACCCGTCCCTGGAGGTCATGGTAACAGGACATCTCCACCGTCGCGGCTTAGACCAGCGGCTCATTTATGATCCATTGCTTGGGATTGAAAGCGACTGTGCCTTTGAGGGAGCCGTTTATACTCCTCGCGACAGACGAACCGACAGCGAATCTATTCGAGTATACCAAACAGCTCGGGTCATTATGTCACGATGCTCTCAATTCCATATGACGATGTCCCTGAAGTCGGTTTTTGGGCAATCCGAGTACATCGGGGGTTTCCCGGCCCAGACCGATGAAAGCCCTGTCAGCTGTGTTATGCCACTTATCAGCCAGATCGAGGATCCCTTGCACGAGAACTGGGGCGAGCTAGTCGATTTCTGCCGCCGCAGCACCGACACCGCCGAGCTGTTATTCCGCCTCTGTCTCTTAGCCTTCTCCAAGTCAGCTCATATGGACGTGATACAGTCCCTCGCCGCCCTCTCTCTTGTTGACACAGTCAAGCGGGTAGAACCACCTCGCCATTCAATCTTCAAGGGCTTCAACTCTAGGGATAAGCCACCCATCAACATCTTGATGGGATTGATCTCGCCTACATACCCGGTTTTCCAGGCGGCAAGGGATAGGAAAGGAAGGGTGTTGCCGACCAACTCGGACAGGCTTACTGAATCTGAATTCTACGAGATATGCGAGCAGGAAGCCGGAACAATATCCAAGGCCCTACAAAAGCTGTGGCCTCTTGCACCGCATGAAGTGGACTTCTTATTTTTGACGCCCGAAGGCATGCCAGAAATTTCGGACCTGAGACTCCTTAACTCCGGCTGCACATGGGACACCATACGACCGGAGTGGCAGCGTAGGTATGCTAACCTGGAATTGGAGGACTACCTTGAGGATGTGGACAAGTGGCTTGCCGCCCTAAGTAGGACAAGTCAGGAACCGGACACAGCTAAAGCGTCAAAGTGGGAGAGGAGGATGCCTCAGTTCGTCATCCCGCAGCGGTACCAGTCTCACCGATGCCATATCCAGGACTCCGTGGCTAAACCTGGCCCGGACTTGGAGGGTATCATGTCCAATAGGCCGGTGCTCGTCGCAGCCGCCAGAGTGCGACATGAAGCTGAGTCTACGCCAACGCGACAGTGGCCTGCCGAGCTAATCGAGCTCCAGAAGATCTTGAGCAAGTTCGGGGAAAGTGGTGATACTCTCCGCCAACAGTATGCCAGAGATCTCGGCATGAGCTTAAGTGCTCTGGGATCGTCAGCCCAACAGGGGCAGGTTGCAGACGAGCCATTCATCCCCGGCGTCAACGAAATCGATATAGAAGTAGTCGGTTTACGTCAACGTCTCAGAAACGTCTGGCTCGCAATCATGGAATCATTCGCAGCAGGCGACAGTCGGCATCGCTGGTTGGACGCTGGTGCCATACGATCAATCTCGACGCCCTCGGACTTGTTACAACTGTTACGGTCCACGGCCCCATGGAAATTCCACCCCAAGATGAAACAGGCGCTGATTCATTACGGCACAGCCATGACAGCCCTGCAGCGACTTCTTCGCATCAGACGTGCTGTATGGCGCAATGATTCTCGGACCCTTGGTGACGAACTGAGCAGCGCAGGCCACGAAAATTGGGATCCCCTAGAAGTACCTGACTGGTTGCTTCTGGAGATCGATAGCGACATCCTAATCCGGGCTGAGCAGGTCATCGTGGCAAAGGCAATGATCAATTCAGAGGGCGGAAACAGGGTGCTGCAACTCAACATGGGAAGGGGTAAGACTTCTTGTATTATCCCCATGGTGGAAGCCGTTTTAGCAGATGGAGACAGCCTGTCACGCGTCATTGTGCCCAAGGCCCTCCTTCTGCAAACGGCACAGACGATTCAATCTCGACTAGGCGGGCTTGTCGGTCGCCGCGTCATGTTTACTCCGTTTTCTCGCCGATCATCGACGAAGAATCAAAACCTCGACTTATACGAGGATCTCCATCGCGAGGCACTGCGTAGCCGGGATCTGGTGCTTACGTCGCATGAAAACTTACTGTCCTATAAACTCTGTGGATGGCAGAACCTGGCCGACCAGAAGAAAGCGACAGCTACCCAGATGATTCGGTTCCAAAACTGGTTGGAAGCTCACGCCCGTGACGTACTCGACGAGTGCGACTACACTCTGTCAGTCAAGACGCAGCTCAACTACCCTAGCGGAGCTGTGTTGCCTGTGGATTTCTACCCATATCGCTGGCAAACAATACAGCAACTGCTAGATCTTGCCATGGGCCGTCTTCACGACTTGATGCGATTGGATCCGAAGGGGCTTCAGCTGATATACAGAGAGGCATCATTCCCGGGTGTTTCATTCTTGCGGGAACGTACAGAGAATACGTTCCACAAACTCCTTGCAAATGATCTCTGCAGTGGTCGCTTCATCCTTCTGCGCCCTGTATCCCGCCTGTCGAACGAACAGAGACAACTTATTCAGGGGATAATGTGCAATAAAGGCATCAGCGACAAGTCTTTGAAACGTGCCGCAAATTTGTTTTCCAACCCAAAGATAGCGAGAGACGTTCTTCTTCTTGTCCGTGGCCTGTTACTCCACCGGATACTAGTACTCTGCCTCGGTAAGAGATGGAATGTCCACTATGGGCTCCATAGGTCTCGCCCTCCTATTGCGGTCCCATACGAGGCTAAAGGGAAACCTTCCGAGGAGGCCGAGTACGGCCATCCGGATGTAGCTATCCTACTGACATGCCTTTCGTTCTACTATGCCGGCTTGACCGTCGAACAGTTTGTGGAGGGCCTCGACAACATTCTTCATCATTCAGAGGACGCGGCGGCGCAGTACGAATGGTGGACCTCGACCTGCACAGAGCTACCAAAGGCTCTCGCTCATTGGAACGTGGTGAATGCGGAGGATAAAGGCCAAGTGGAGCAGCTGTGGAAGCTACTGAGAGGAAATCGCATCGTAGTGAACCACTACTTGAACACCTTTGTCTTCCCACGATACGCCAGACAGTTCGAGGTGAAGCTTCAAGCCTGTTCGTGGGACATACCGCTCTTCTCGGAGGAGAAGCCGCAATGGACTCGAACGACGGGGTTCAGCGGGACAAACGATAACCGTCTGATGCTGCCGTTGACAATCAGACAGCGTGACTTGCCAGAGTTGGAGCATACAAGTGCCGAGGTTCTCTCGTACCTATTGCAGAGCCGCAATCGGGACTTCTACGTTACCGCCGACGCCTATACCCCAAGGTGGTCGGAACGGGCTCTACTGAAACATTTGGGGGCTCAGGGAATACGTCTTCTAATAGACGTGGGCGCCTATATTTCGGAAATGGAAAACCAAGAGGTCGCAAGAACGTGGTTGCAGGTTGACAAGGAAGCCACGGCTGCCGTCTACTTTGGCAACGACAACAGGGCCTGGGTACACTACAGGAGCAATACGAAAGGCGATGTGCCGCTTCTCGCCACGCCTTTTGCCGATGATCTGTCAGATTGTGTCGTAAGTCGTTCCGAACTAACTTCCGCCTCGCCCGTTATTACCAACATAGTGTCTCCCTCGCTAATTTTGACGCATACAGGTGTTTTTAGACGAGGCGCATACCAGAGGCGTAGACTTGAAGCTGCCAGAACAAGCTCGAGGAGCCGTCACTCTGGCATTGAAATTGACCAAAGACCACGCAGTCCAAGGTACATACAACACCACTCAACCCGTTTTCCAGCAAACCTCGTGCCCCCGTGCTAACCAGGATGACAGCTGCGATGCGCCTCCGTCAGCTCCGGACTACTCAGAGCATATGCTTTTACGGACCACCAGAGGTCGACCAGAGCATCAGGGACTTCTGCGACGCTGGTCAAAAAGCCGCGGTAAACTCGTCCCATGTTGTCTCATGGCTCCTGGAACAGACCTGTCAGTCGATCGAGGACTTGCGCGGCCTGTATATTGCTCAAGGCATAGACTTTTGCAAACGCACCGACGCCATTTGGCATAATGGCGAAAGGATCAGCAACGTGGTCGAACGTGGAAAGATCCTCGATGTACTCAGACAACCAGAAAGGCAAACGCTACATCAACTCTATGGGCCTATTTGCGACATGCCTAGCCCAGACTCTGAAGAAAGTCTCGCCTCTTCCCATCTCCAACAGTTTATGGATCAGCTTTTGATATCTAGGAAGTACCAACAAGACAGATCCCAAACAGGCGCTATGGAGGAAGTTGAGATACAGAGACAGGTCGAACACCAGGTCGAACAAGTTCGACAGGTTCAGAAGCCGAAGAAATTCGCTGCTCTTGAGTTTCCGGGAATCCATGAAGACCTTGTTCACTTTGCATGCACCGGCGTTCTCAGGAATAAACGTCAGATTTTCGAACAGGCTTTTGGATTCATCGGCAAAACGAGTATCGGCAGACGGTTTGGTGTGCACGAGACGACAACCCACTTATTCGTCTCGCACGAGTTTGTCAACACTATCAAGATGGCAAAGAAGTCGAATGACGGTGACAACTTCTTGGTAAGTGAAACAGCAAAACCAAAGCAGTTTCTTTTGAACAAGCTAACCGTGACCTAGCGTCCTGTGGAATTCATAGTATGGGCACCAGTAACCGGAACCGCCCTTGTAGTCATTCCCGAGGAAGCGGAATACTTCCTAGAATACCTTCGTGGGGAAGGACGCGATTCGCCCGCCGTCCACCTGATCACATATGCTGCGCCAGTTACCAAGGCCATGTTGTGTTTCAATACCCTTGAATTCTACACGTTTCCCCAGCTGCCGGCAGACCACCCCATCCCCGAACGGATCAAAATCGAGCTTGGAATCCTCGCCGGCCGGCTTTACGTCGACGGCTCGGAGTGGGAAAGCGTGGCGGCGTATGTCCAGGGACAAGACAAGGACGGGAACATCTGCTCAGACAGGATAGCCGATGACCCTGCGGCTTTCCTTCTGGAGTGGTTGAGCCTGCGTCGTAGGGCGGCTGATGTGCTGCATACGCCGATGGGCTATATCTGTACCGGGCGTGAGATGCAGCACATGAGCCCTTCTGAAATGGAGCGTGGAGTATGATCAAGACATTTTGGCGGATGTTGTTTATTCCGGTATGCTCATAGTGGGTGCTCAATGATACCGCCAGATTGTTTGTAAGAATCAGGTATGTTGTCGGCTAAAATTGTAGATAGTGACTGAGCAGTATCTCGAGTAGTGAGTAATAAATGTTTACCTAGCATATGGCTCTTTCAAAATGGAAAGGGGGTGGCTAGGGTCTGGCCGGTATCAATTATTACGCCACACGACACTAGCCTCATATTTGGTGATTGTGGCGTGGCTCTCCTGGAGTGTGAGCCACTGTGACCTTCTTCATTTCCAAGCTTGTTATCCAACGTGCCACTTCAAGCCCTTCCAGTTGCTGACCAGTCTGCCACGCTCCGGCTGGACTTACTCGCCCTACAACCCGGTAATATATGCTGTATTACATTGGTTCATATGTCTCATCCGAACCACCTTCTCCCGGTATAGGGCCCCGCAGCCTTCGGCACGACTGAGCCTGATTACCGTCAGGAGGAATCCTCTTCACCTCGAACAATTGTCTCGGTGCAATGGATTTAATTTTATTCTAGGTGGTTTATCACCTTCTCTATGAATTCCAGCATCCTAGGTCCGAAATACTGTACGTAAATCATGTCATGGCCAAAAGGGGCGAAGGTTTAACTTAAGTCTCAAAGGCTTCCAAACCATCGTGAGAATTCCCAGCCTCTTTACAAGCGACGCAAGTCTTCACCTCGCCATTGGATAAATCAAAGAGTTCGAAAATGCGCAGGCGTTCTAATGTTATTTATTCGTCTAGTTAGTTCCCTCCCTTAATCTCCCGGTTGCTCCAGACAGACGCCTTGCATGTGCCGGGGTTACAAGCTGATGTGACTTGATTTTGATTTTGATTTTGATTTCTAAGGCCTGTCTGTCGTCCGCCGTTGCGGCTCTTTTAAAAACATCCATTTGGTGTAGGGAATTATAACAAGACCGAGTTCTATCAAGAGAGCCTGACAGAAAGAGACAAAATGTGTCAAAGGCGTTTTAAAAGTACGAGTAAGTAGCTACGATACAAACGTCTCAAACACGCGAAATCTACAATATAAAAAAAAGAAACCTTGTATTCTAAAAAAAACCCTTAACCACCTCTATAGCATTTACTAACATCCTTGACACCATCGGACAGAATATGTATCAATCACGGGTTTAAATAAATAAAAGGAAGTGCCTAGGTAAGGGGCAAGCAAATATCATACCCCCCCAGCAAGATATATATGTTCCCTATCTGTTCACGAGGAGTTAATTAGTCCCCCTTGAATTTTAGCAAGAGGTAGAACAAAATGTTCGAGCTGGAAGTGACGGCTGGGGAAGAAGCTCTGTTGCTATACCTAGGTGCTGCATGTCTTTTTCTTTCTTCATAAGAGCGGATCCCATTGCGAACAAGTTCAAGGGAGCAACCAGGTGATATGATAGACAACGGGGACGAGGTAGGTGTAGGTATAGGTATAAGTGAGAAGGACGAGAGAAGGATGGATAAATGTGTATGCGCATGGAGAAGTTATGGAAAGGTGTGTTGTTCAACGCAGGGTAAGCTGCTATGAGAAGAACCTAGTAATCTACGAGTAATAGATGGGTAGTGAGATTTCCAGTCTAAAGTTCCCCCAAGCCGCTGGATCGAGTAAAGCGAGTGTGTGCTTTATTATGGTAGAAATGAATTTCAACATAAAAAGGGGAAACAAATTAAAACGTACAAAATATGATGGCAGAAGTAAATGTACAAGAAGCACGAAAAGTGTTATATATGTAGGTAGGTTGCAGGTAGTAACTGTTTCTTTCTGCTCGGAAACTTTTCTTATTGGGCCATGATTCTGGAAAGGGGGGAGGGGGGTTATAACTACCTAGACCCTACAATCAATACATGGTATCCCGGACCCACTAATTCGGTCTGAAAGACCGGCCGTCTCAAACTGCCGCTTAGAAATGTTTCCGGTTTTCGCGATGCGGCGCAGCTCGAAAAACAAAAAGCACTTTAACTAATCTATGTATGTGCTAAAGGAACGAAAACTGGATCTCACTCTGTTTGTTAGTTCTATCCATCTTCTAGGTATCTAGTAAGTAACAAACCCGAGGAAAGAAGCAGAAAAAGAAAGAAATGATCGACAAAACCTCCCGAAAATACGACATCCTCCTCCTAGGAGCAACAGGCTACACAGGCTCTCTAGTAGCAGAGCATATATCTGCAAACTTGCCAACAAATCTCAGATGGGCTATTTCCGGCACGTCTTTAACAAAGTTGAAGCGGTTGGCGGAGAAGTTGAGACGGGGGTTTGTTGATAGATTGCAGCCATGTATGTTTATGTTAACCGACCAACCTAGGTAGAAGGAGGGAAAGAAAGTGTCTTGCTAATAATAATGTGCGGAAAAAATATAGCGATCGAAGTTATCTCGATAGAAAAAGAAGAAGAAGAAGAAGAAGAAGAAGAAAAGTTGAATTCTATCGTGGCAGACTCTCGCGTCGTCATCAGTATTGTTCTGTACCACTCCCCTGCAGGCGAGCAGGTTGTGCGTGCTTGTGTGGAGAATGGGACGGATTATGTTGATTGGTAAGTTTATATATTTCGTATTTTTATTGTTAATCTAGGGAAATAAGACTGAGTGAATATTTTTTTTTTCCTGTTTCCCAGCGCAGCTATTCCAGAACTTCAACAAACTTGGATTCGAAAATATCATGATATAGCCGAGAAGAACGGCACAGCTGTAAGTAAGAAAAAAGCAGTGTAGCCGAAGCCACCCATCTCATTTCCTGCTTACTTATACAGAAGAAGTAAAAGTCACTGATATATATATATGTGTGATATAGTTAATCCACGGCTGCGGCGCCCTAATCACGCCCCTAGACCTCATAGTCTGGCTCCTAGCACGAGACATCCGAGAGAAATGGTCAACCAGAATCCGAGACGTAACTCTTCGTCTCGACGAGCTCGAGTAAGTGTCTAGCCTAACCTAAAATGTTCCGCCGAGAAGCAAGTTGCGCTAACTAACCCCTTAAAAAAAACCAACTAGTACGAACCTCAGCGGCGGCACAATACGAACAGTAATCTCCCACGCATCCCTCAGCCCCTCAAGACTCAAACAAGTCGAAAACCCTTCCGCCCTATCGCCCATCCCTACACCACAAGCACAACAAAACCCCGACTATTAAACGGGGGGTACACCACCACCCCATTCTCGGCTGGCTCGCATCTTCTTCCGTAACAGCGGATCAGGACAGAGCGCAGATATACAGAACATGGGGATTACTGCAACCCAACTACTACGGAGCCGACTTTTCCTTTGACGAGTACGAGAAAGCGGACTCGTGGTTCGGGGGGTTGGGGCTACTTCTTCAGAGCTTCGTTATAGGCATCATCGTGTCTTTGGCCAGAATCCCGCTCTTGAAAATCTTGATGTTGTGGGCTGCGCCGAAATCGGGAGGTGGACCGGATATCGAGACTGCGCGAAAGGTGCCTGTTTCCATGGAGGCTGTTGCTGTTGCTGATGATGATGATGAAGAGGGAGGAGAGGCGGAAAGGAGTAGGTATGCGCATGCCAAGTTTTTGTATCCCGGTGGTCATTATCCTGTTTCTGCACTATTTATGGCGCAGGCTGCTGCTTCTTTGCTGTTCTGTAGAAGGTTAGAGGGGGGCATTAAGGGTGGATGTCTTACGCCTGCTGTATTGGGGCAGGATTTTGTTGATAGGACGGAGTCGGTGGGTGTACAGTGGATGGTTGAGTCGAGGGAGGGTTGGTAGGGTTAACAGGGTTACATTGTTCACTTTTACTTAGGCAGGGGAACTATCTAGCAACATTCTTACTTGTCTACGATAACTTGATCATTTACAACTAAAAATAGACAAGCTTTCTGAAGCCATCGTCTTGGGCTAAAAGTTCAGCTTGGAAGGATAGTTTCTTTCTTGAAGAGGTACCTCCACCTTATGGTTAAACCATCGCATGGCCTCATAATTTATCAGAGACAGCATTCGATAGCATAGCACCTTGGCAACTCTCATCACTAGGTAAAGACTTTACTTATATAATCAAAAAAACGGAAAGGAAAGAAAAAAAAAACGTACAACACCAAGGATTCGCTGGTCGTCACCGACCCAACTACTAATTTGGCCCTCACCAGCTTATCTATGGGGGAGCGGACGGGACCCCGAGTTCTCTAGTGGGTATGGTCGTACGTGGAAGAAGTCTGCCTGTATTTTCATCAATACGTACCTTACTTGTGTATTCTATGGCTAAACATTTACATTGGTAACCCTAAAATATAGTAACCCTAGATTACAGTACATGAGTGAACACGATGTTCTTCCGCCACTGAATACAGGATGTGGAAAATGACTGTGAGTAACCGGCAGGACATGGGCAAGTTCTGTTCTTCATCCTCGGAAGTATCGGCTTGGAACCTTGCATATGGGTATATGTAGGTAAGGAGAGATGCCAGACTCAGCCCAATTTCGAGACGATATTGTTTTTCCCGGCGATATGACATCCCGAAGGAATGGAATGTGCGCCTTCAGTGCTCATCTCCGGTTTGGATCGGTCCGATCGAGCAATAACAAGCTTAGTCCAAATTCCTATGTTACCCAGGTTGCATGGGTCCGGGACTGTGGAAAAGAATATAACCCGGCAACAGGCCATGGACGGAGCTCCGTTACTAGGGCATTCTCGTATCCCGACCCCGTGTTAACGCAGAAGCATCCGGGCGTCATTTTCCAGGGGTCGCAGTCTATAAGGCGGCTTTTAGTCTTTACTAGTCCTGATATCGAGAGCTTTGTATTGACTGACTGTGGTGATCAATGAACGACCAGGTGGGCTAACAAAGGGTTCCCCCTAGGTTTGGGGGAAATTACCCTGGACTTGCAGGTAAGGAATAAAGTTAATGCGCAGATTGCACTGCAACAAGAGACAAACATGTCATGTCCAAGAAGACCACCGTTCGTACCCGTCTATCCATCCGTCTGCAGTCCTCCACTCGGGTTCCTGCTTCCTTCCCCATTCTTACAGCTATTGGAACATTGTTTCTGCCTAAGGTATCTGGGTAGGAGTGGGAGATGGTACCTGCACATTATGGTGTCTGAGTATCATTTTCTTAGAGATCTACTGCAGCCTAGGTAAACAGTGAACGTTGATCAGCAAAAACAGACAAACACTCTCTTTCATGATTGGCTCACATGACAAAAAACTAACCAACAAAGGCAGGAGAACTGATTTCATTCTCTTTTAGCATGCTAAAGACGATCGTAGCAGTTGACTCACTCCGAGTTTTTCCACGTGCTTGATGCAAGTTATCTAAGTAACCAAGGTTACCTAGAATCCGCCAAACTACAGCTGATCTTGGAGGTAAGGCGGGATGGATAAGTAGGTACCCTGGGTGACGTAGTCATGGATGGAGGGGTTGCTCAATTGCATACATACAGTGGTCACCTTTTGTGTACCTGTTCTTCCAGTTTGCAAACAATAATGTTTCACGTACAATGAAACAATCTATTATATATTCTCAATCAAAAACTTCATCACATTCCTCTAACCTTCACTCACTCACTCACTTACTCATACACAAACTCACAAACTTATTTTCCACTCAGAAAAACATAAAACGATGTCTTCAATAACCCTATCCCAAATCCAAGAAAATCCCACCCGCAAAGATATCTTCGGGATCCTAAACCAATACATCAACAACAACAACAACAACAACAACAACACCATCACCTCCGCATCAGAAGCCGCAAAAACCCTATCACAAACCGTCCAATCCCCAGATGAAGGATTCTTCTGGGGTTTCTGGAGAGACGTATTCAGCATCGCGGAACAGATCGTCCCACACCATCACCCCGCTTTAGATAAATTGGTTCTGTTTGTGCGGGAGTTGACACTTTCGGATGATGATGTCTGGACCCAGCTCCCCATCCTAAGCGCCTCGATAAGAGAACATCTAGACGCCAGTAGTAGTACCGCAACAACAAAAGTCTCGTTCCACGCCTTCGTCGCTCGTCTCCTACACGCCGGCGTGTCTTCTGTTCATTACATAACAGCCCTCTGGATGCTTCGCGCTGCGCTGGAAAGCGACGACGGCCCTCATCCCGATGATACCGACCTGATGATTGCCGCCGTGTACATCGAATACGCTGGCGCAACTCTCATCCAGACCATCGCTCTACGGCCTGAGCCGGAACTCGACGACACCGAGAGGCGCTTGACGAAAGGCGGGAAGTTGTGGGAAGGGAAGAGCGGGTTAACTGCGGATAGATGGGCGTTTTGGGGAAAGAGGTTCGGGGAACGCGCGGAGAAGACGGAGAGTGAGGAGGCGAAGAGGTTGGCTGAGAGGGCGGCGAGGTTGATTGAGATTTGGAGTGAGCATCGGTTGAAGAAGTAGGCTGGCTGGCTGACTGGCCGGCCGGATGTGTTTGAGGTGATTTAGCACCGCGTTATTCAGTTTGTTTGTTGTGTTTTACAAGACATTGATTAAAAGAAGTGGTTAGGATGATAAAAGTCCAGACTTCCTGAAAGACTACTTGTAGAAAAAGAGAGATTGAAACGAGCATTAAAAGTTTACTAGCTTAGGCTTCTGGTTATGGTAGTTTACAGTTTTACCACGCTTAACAAGACATTTGTAATAAACCAAAATCTATTTTATAAAATCTTCTTGCGGATGTATAAGGGACCAAGACTTTTCCTCAGGTCAGGTCCAGATTAAAGGGAGCAGTTGTTTAGATGCATATCTTATTAGGAGAAAAAGGACTATCTATACGAGAACAACCGACCAATTCTATCATATAAACATGCCCAATATCAAACAAAACCATAATCCGACAATAGGCATACTAAGGACTCCGGGTAACCCTGCCTGAATCCAATGGGTAAAAATGAACACATAGAAAAGGCTTAAAAGCGCCCGCTTACAAGGGTATCGCTAGACCAGCCAGACTCCCTACCCCAAACAGAAGAACAATAAAAGTCCATGTCTGGGGATAACATGCAAGCTTCCGAGTAAAATATAATCGTTCCTGCCTTTCCCCTGATTACCATCTTTGATGGACGGGCAAAAATGATGACCACTATGCCCTTCCGCCCCCCTCGTGTTCAGTAACCGGCCTCAAAGTCCACTCGTCAGAGGTGTTTGGAAACGGTGCTGCGTGCCTGGCGAGAAGAGCACGACATACCTCGAAGCCAGCATTTTTTCTGTCGGGCTTTTCGTTGGCGAGGTAACATTTGTCTAGCAATTGCAAAACGCCAAGCTTTTGCCCATTCCGAACATTAGGGTTCGCGCCGAGGTCGAGGAGGACGCGCAGGGCAAAACTGGCGCCATATCTAGCCGCCAGATAAAGGGCAGTTTCACCGTCGCGATTGCGCATTTCCAAATTGGCCCCACCGCTTCTAACAAGTGTCGTGAGGATACCTTCAGTCTCCTGCTTTTCGAACTTGGTGTGGCTTTTGCTGTAGATTACGAACAACATGAGTGGAGTGTGTCCCCGTCGGTCGTAGTGGTTTGCGTCTACCCCAGCATTGATTAGGCCCTGAAGTAGCTCGAACCGGCGGGAGTGGTCCCGGCTCAAATCCCTCTCTCCCATTTGGCTGTGTGTCCGCTTCTGATGTGCAGGCCTGGCAGGACCGGGTCTCTGAGGGTCATGGTCATGGTCATGGTCATGGTCATGGTCATGGTCATGGTCATGGTCATGGTCATGTGGTGCTGGAATCGCTGGAGTCGCGGTTGCCATTGCTTTCGCGGCATAATCCAGGTCCACCTCGGCGAGACAATGGAGCCCGTTTCTTCCTTGATGGTCCTCGTCCCGTGGATTAGGATTACAAGTTCCCGGAAGAGAATCGACTCCTAGCGCGTTGGTGATGATCTTCAAGAGACCTGTTTCGATCAGAGCCTTTACTTGTTCTGGCCCGGATGGCGTCCGGTAAAGAACTGGACTTGATGCATAGGTTTCCTGCAACTGCGGAAGATTACCAGTTGGGAAGCCAGCTGGCGTGTCAAACCCTGCCATCTGCAAGCCGAAAGCATCGCGGCGATTGAAGTCATACGAGTCCGGTGCCTCACACACTACAAGACTGCCTGTGTAGTAACGGACAACGTGATAACAGTGTTGTCCCCAAACATCGGGCCTTAGAAGCGGGAACTCGCTTGCCTGTAATATCTCGAGCAAGGTACTCAGTTTCGAGCCTGGCTCGAACCAAGAGGGGTGGAGTACGTGGAAAAATGACTGGCCAGCCGTATTGGCACAATCGACCTCAGTCTCGCTCATCCGAGGCAGGACACGGCGAATGATTCCAATGAAGATGTCGTGGTCACCTTCATGATAGGCAAGGTAGTGAAATACCGTGTTGCCGAAACGGTCTCTGATGCTCATTGTCCTATTCCACTTCACTTCACCAAGTCCCAAGTGTTGATCCGTCGAATTCCCTATCGAAACGATGTCTCGTATTACAGCTTGAACTGTGGCCCATACAGGTTGCGACTGAGCGAACGGGGGAGGTCTAACACGCCAACTAACCCGGCGTGAATTCAATTGTGAGGGCGATTGACTGCTCAGGCGCTCTTGGTTGAGAATATCTCCGGGCAAACCAGACTCTTGCCGGCTTAGGGCGATGGGGCGATAAAGAGGAGAATACGTCCCGGACACCTCGTCTGCATGAGTGGGGTCGTCGATATACGTTTGGCTCTCGAGGTCCTTAGGGAAAGTGTAACGTATCAAAAGTTTGGCTACTCGCTTCACCGTGTCTAGTGGCTCGCCGGCAAGCTTCTTCCTCAGTGTGCTGGAAATACTGACATAGGTCGAAGTGGTGAGATGGGTGTCGTGACGGTCAGAATTGCGCCGAAGCCACGGTTTTGGTACGGAATGCGAAGTAGAAGAGTGGAAAAGATGCCCTATGCCCTCGTTTTTGTAGGCTTCGGGCTGCCGCGAGGTAGCAGAATCCGAAGATTCTCCTTCTTGGACTGACGGCGACGAATGATGTATTTGTACCGTGTTTTTCAGGGATATACCTTTGACTGATACGTTGTCCACTCCCACCTGGGCAGGGGACGGAGAAGAACAAGACAATCCAGATCTCACCTTATCCTTCCCCGGCCTGGCAAATCTAGCGCGGACTGAGTTCCGAAGGCCTTGAAACCTCGCTCTTTCTTCCTCTTCGTCTTTGGGCCGGATCCATCGGGGGTCGTGGCCTAGTAAATCATTCTTGTTTTTGTTGGCCGCGTCTTTACTGTGCGCAGAATAGGATTAGATCTGGATGCACAGAGAAACTTTGAATTGAAGGCAGTCGCGGAGGGGCCACCTACCGCGGCTTGAAGTCACCTTCTTCCAACAAATTAAGCACTTTGGCCACCGGCAGCCTCGTATAAGCATGTAGACGGACAAGTTGTCTTTTGCGTTGGGGTGTCCAGTCTGCCGGACGACCGCCGCGACTCGTCGCCATAGTCCCTATAGTCCCTATAGTCCCTACAGTCACCGTCGGTGATAACCCCTCCATCGGCATTATTGCCGTTCCGAGTTCTGACACTGAACGAAGACGAAGACGAAGACGCCCATACGGATTTCGACCCGGTTATCTCAATGTCTCGGGCGGGTAGCCCCGAATTATCTCTTACACATCCGACAAGGTGTTAACCTAGTGTTTTGATAGAATTACCAAGGTTCACGCATTAGGCGCGTGGTGCGTTGAAAGTAATAGGTAGGTTGGCGCTTGGCGGGCTGGGGACGGGACCAAATTACCTCTCATTGAACTCTGGCGGCCAAAAGCATCCTTTTTAAAGCTTTGATATTCCTCACGACAGTTACCTGCACCAGGAGAAAGAGGGAGAAATGGGATAACGAGGCGATGCAGCTTTCATACAATGGTCGTGTGTGTGTTTTGAAACTGGAGATGGCCGGCGAGAGGCCGCATGGGTACCGGCCACACGCAGTCGCGCCATTGGTCCTCCATAATCCGTACCCTCGTCCAGATTCCGGCCCCCAAACACTCGTTTCGCCCTCAAGCTGTTTGGGTGGTAGGTCTAGGCATTATTTCGGTAACGACGGCAGCAATGGAATGAACCCGACAAGAAAAACGTTCCCATGATGAACATGTTTCCACGACATCCATGGTAATGAAACACCATCTACAGGCTACTAAGTAAGGTTAGGGTCTCCCGGTCTCCCCTCTGGTTGTTGTTGGCCATGTCGTCATACCTGCAATACATACCCTGGGAAGCCCTGCCATGAGTGCTCAGCTTGAGGTCAACTGGCATTCATAAGGGCGCTGGGTGGCCAGTTTGTGGCTATGTCCACGATTTCTGCTAGGGTGAGTTTTAGGTTATGTAGCATGTTAGGTCCAGCGGTCCAGGAGGCGGTTTGGGTTTGCAGTTAAGCCATGATCTCTGGGGCTGTGAATCCTATTCAAATTCGGGTTTTACAGGCCCAAGTAACAAATTTTAGTGGGGTGAGTTTATACGCTTGACAGAGGAAGGAGGCCCACCTCACAATATGTAACCTAACGGCCTCCACCTGTTGGATAGACTGACTGGTCTATCAGGTGATACATAAATGGCCATGTGTTGGGGAGACACAGGAGATCTTCCTAGCCATGGCAGAAATTGATGCAGTGGGCAGTAGAACATCTCATTCTATTATATTAGGTTAGTAATACATAACACGACACCGTTAGATACACCAGGTACCAGGCTATGTCGGGTACATGTAGCTACATCTACCTCATTATCTTATGTACATGAGGCGTAACTGCCGTTAGAATGGTGCTGGATTAGGTATATATCAATATATATAATATTTACCAACATACACCATGGGTTTGGTTCTCCAGGTTGTGTGTGATTTGTTCAACTGTTGGTTATCCCGATCGCCTTTGTGTCGAGTAATTAATCTCTTAACATACCGTCTTTGGAGCGCGGCGATAGATATTCTATTGCAACTTCAGACCGACAACCAATGACTTTTTCAAGCACTTAAGTGTTGCAGAAACTCTTACGAGTACCCTTCTTCATTGGCCTCGCTATTAACATCTCACCCCATGATTGGTAAATAGTTTGGTTCCGGAAGTTTTGTTTCTCTCTGTTGAAAGACTCGAAACCTTTCGAACCGCCTATTTCATCTCCAGGTCTCACTCTCGCCAGTGTCTGTTGAGGTTTTTTTTGGTGTTTCTGTGTAACCGCCCAGTTTCCTTCCCTCCTGGGAAGTACCTGCCTACTCGTATCTAGACTCTAACCTACATGTAGACAGGTACGAGTAGGCACACAATGGGGAGGGACCCCGCGCCAAGGTAGGAAGGATGTCTTGGCGGTTTTTACACTTCCCCTCGCGCAGAGAGATCTTCGCGACGACACCAAATGTCTGTGGAAGCGGCAGGGGGGGTTGATGCTCACCTTACAAGGTATAATGTACGTACGAGTAGATGGAGGAAAGGGCCTACGAGGTACCTTACATTAGGTAGCGTAGGACATTCAGGACCCTTCAATTGGCAGCCACAACCCCTCCACCTGTCACAACTCTAGGCCTCATGTGCGATTCGTGCCAGGCAACACTCAGGTTCGGGTAAATCTTACACCACAGCAGAGCCCTGATAAAGTCGAGAACAGGAAAGGTTGACGTTATACTTTATTACCCCAAGTGACCAAGCCCCTTTGCATTCTTGTCTTCTGTTTCTCCATTTCGCATCTCATCTAGGACTTGTATTACCTTATCCAGTGTAGTCGGCAATGTCCTACGCGACATCTTTCGCTACATTGCGAATCCTACGCCGCAATTTTGCATCTTGGGACTGGCCAGACTTCGGCATACGCTGCAGTACATGCTATAATTCCAGAAGGGATAGGACCAGTTGTACAAGAATACCACCATGACATAGAGAGAAGAGTCCTCTCTCGGTGTTTAGTTGTCTTATGACTCTTTCTTCCACTTTCCACTTCCTACTATCTACTATCACCGGATTGTGTGCGTGATGTGGCAATCCGTAGATAAGTAGTAGTAGTCACTCACTTTTTTGTGTTATACATAGTCGTGTATAAAGACTGCCCCGTCTGCTATCATCTATGCCAAGTGCTGTTCATGTCTGTCGCCCTCAGTCTTCTCTCTCCTTAGCATTTACGACCTAGAAATATTCTCCCCATCATAGGAATATTGCATATTACTCTGTTACTCCGCCCAAGCTCACATCTGGCCTCTCGCGTTGCTGTTGCTATTCTTGCGGTATCTTCCCAATAAGCAGAAAACACGCAGATATTGCCTATCATCATCTGCTGGCAGCAAAACCCACAAACGCCGCGATGTTGCCGAATGGCAACCATGGGGGGATGGGTCAGGGGTAGGTACCTAACTTTCAACTCGATATCGAACTGAAACGAGGCCACCGCTGAATAAGAGACCATCGTAGTGCCCCGCGCCCAACAACAACAACAAGAACAACAACAAACGTCCCCCAAGAGGGGAACAGGAGTTATGAGGCGGCAAGATTATCGTCTTACCTCGAACGCATAGAACCGATTCATCGGTTCTTCGCAACGGGAGAATCGAGCCGGAGGCCCGACGACAGGTCAAAACAAATGCGGGCGTGGGAGCACAGTTGGGCCGCGGCGTCGCAAGGCAAAAGCTGAAAATGAAAAAAAAAAAAAGACATAATATTTCCGATATTCTTTCCCCCCATGCTTTTCAACATAGATGGCATTTATTCTACCTACATCTACAGGGTTTGAATCTTGGCTATGTACAATTACCTAGTCCCTAGATCGTCAGCTGCGTTCATGTCTTTCATTGGTCCGGGGAAGACGGATTGTAGGGCGTGATTCTCGGGCGCAATGAACCCCTGCTTCAAACTTCCCAAATTCAGCCTGGTAAGCGGGGAGAAAATGTGTGGGAGTTTCTCATTGTTTTAATCTTTCTGGAGTTTGTCACAATAGAATTTTTATATTATACCTACATGGCGAGGCAAACCTACAGAGGGATGACTGTGTAGTACATGCTCGTCGTTAAAGACACTCAATCTATCCTATCATATCTCCACCCCATAGGTGATTGATTGCCCTTGCGACGCCGTGGAATGTGGCGTGCGAATCCGATGCCTTACCTCACCTTACCTTCCCTTACATACAACGTACCTACATCACGATCAACCCATCCATCTTATTCACGTGGCACTTTATATGCAAGGACCAGAAATGGAACACACCATCCAAACTGCTGGGTAACGCAACTACTTACCTATCGTGGTGAACCAATGTGAGTGAACGATGAACCGAAGGGGGGGCAAAAACCCCCCACAGCCCCCAAACTATTGTCTATGTGTGTCTTTATCCCCCCTCGATATCAACCTCGCAGATATGTAAGGATACACGACATACATGTCATCTATCCTCTCCAACTTTTCTGTAGGTAATATGTCGACTTTGAGGCCTAGAATCGAGTATGACAAGCCTAACCTCGGACGGGTGAAACGTTTCCCCCCCCCCCCCCCCACTACCTAGACTACCTACATACCTCGCGCAATAGAGGGTATGTATGCTTAAAATTTTGAGCCTCACGTGTGAAAAGAAAAGACTTGAACCAAAATGAGAAAAAAGAAAACCGGGATTTCACAGCGCACTTCGGTCAAATACGAGTTGAACCAATCAAAGAAACCCAAAAGGGAAAAATCAAGAATTTTATATGGTATTACCTTACCTTACCTTACCTTCCCACGGCCACACGACTTCCCCAGCGCGTAGCCGTCCGTCCGTCAGTCAGTCATTTCTCACCGCCTATAGAGAAAGAATCGATCGGTATATTTCACCTTTTTTTCCCCCTCTTCTGCCTTTCTTTCGATTCTCAGAAAGAATTCATATAGAGACGATCTCAGCAAGAGAGAGGATAGTTCTAGCCTTACGCCCCAATACTACCTAAGGTAACTAATCCGTCTCGCTTATCAATACGTTCGTTGCCCGGGAACCTGGAAAAGTTTCTCTTTCCCTCCTCGACTTTTTTGTGTTGTGTTACTCGGCATGTGTGGCCCGTTGACTTCTGAACCCCTGTCCCGGAACCCTCCCGTCATACCCCCGGATGGATATTGTGTTACTTATCCCCTTGTTCGCGTAGATTTTTGTGCGGCCGCGGGCGGAGGTACGTGATAGGGAAGAAAAAGAAAAAAAGATAAAAAAATGCGACGAGCATCTAGTCCTTGTACCTCGACATTACGTGTACGTATATTCTACTATAGACACATCATAGCCGGTTGCGACGGCTCATTTTTTGGGGGGTCTTGTCGCGTGCTCCTTATCTAACGGAGGGGATACAGCAGGACACCGGCGACTAGAACAGGTAATCGGTGTATAAGCGGTCTTTTCATGCCTGAACCCCAATCTAGGAGATGTTTGCTACGCACAACACTGTCGACCACTGACGTGTTAACGCCCATTGGTGTCAAATAAGCCTGGATGTCCGGGGTGTTGTTGAAACGGGCAAGGCACACGGCGCAGATATGTCGCCGTATACACACCGCATGAGTCCACCGGTGTGCAGAACCGACTATGCAGGTTGCGCAAGCACAAGAAATCTGTCATCGTAAGATTTTATAACGCCCCATAAGGGTTGTGCATCTGGAGTGGTTACAAGACTGCTTAGCCTTCTGGCTCAACCAAAAGAATTCAGAAAGCAACACGGCAGCAGAGTACCGAGTGGTCCTCGTTCTGTGCACAGCATTTTTTACTATTCCCGTCAAATCAGTCACTCGCCGATAACAAGTTCCAAAGGTTCTCATAGTACACGTGATGTGGTATAGTCGCATGGGATGTAACGCCCTCCCCCAAAAATCAGAAACCCCCAGTACCTTGTTCCGAATACATTATAAAACAACCATAGCCTTTTGTGAACGCCGGCTAGATGGAAAGCGATAGTATAAAACGTGAATGCCGGTGGAAGGAGTAGGTCACAAAGAGGCTGCGTTAGGTTCAGCTACAGCTTGACCTCACACCCGCTACTCAGGCCTCAAATATCGACGCCGGTCTCGTCACGTAGTAGTTCGCTCAAGGATGAGCCGTCGCGAAGGTAGATCCAGTCCGCCCTGGCCGTGTCCTGCTTCTGGTCTTGGCCCTCCCTAAGGACCACCCAGTCGTAGCGTTTCGGGCCCGAGGTCGGCGAGGAGAGCCATATTTGTCTGTTCGGGGGCTGCTTATTGATGACGTATGTACCGAGATCGTTAATCGAGAGGTTCATAACGCCCGCCTGTAGTGACAATTAGGTCAGTACGACTCGGTGGGCATGGGTACTGCCGTGTCAAGCAAGAAGGACATATCAGGCCGCAAATAACCTACGCTATACTCTACATCCACGTCTGTTCGATCATCCGACATCTGCTCGTACTTTACAAGGAGGTTCTCGATGTATTCATCGGCCAACTCATGAAACTCCGAGTCAGTCAGTTCCGCAGGGGATGCCGATTTGAGTTCCTCCGGGGACAGAGGCTCCAATAGACGTGGAGTGGTCGAGAAACTTCTATGCAAGGTTATTCGCGCGGTAGGGCTCTGGAATCTCGATTGTGCAGTCGGTCTGATGCTGATAAATGCGGCCCTAGGCGTCGCAACACTGCGACGTGCCATTCTGGCTAGACGTGCGACGCTCGTACGGGACATGGTAGGCTGTTGGTGGTTGATCTTGCTTGGTAATGTCGGTACGCAGAGTCGACCATACGGACAGGGTCAGCAGACTACCACGACGAAATTGATACGTGTGGTATGTAGAGCTTGTTGTTGTAAGTTGCGACGAATACGGCCTTGGGGAAAGAAAGTTGCAGTGATCAAGCCAGGCGACGGAACCACAGATTGGCGTAGAGAAATACTGAGGCTAATCTGATCATCGTCGCTTCACTTGTCAAATACAGCTACCAGGATCCTAAGGCACCGCTAGGAAGGTACTTCCGACGGCCCCACAAGAGCTGTTGCAGCTCAAGGCCTGTAGATCCGCTGGTCGCAAGGATAAGTAGACCATATAAAATAAGGGTACTAATATATAAAAGATAATATAAAATAATTAAAAGTAGGTACTAAGTATAGTATTTACTTATATTTTATATATTTTAAACTTTTAAATACTTTTTTTTTATTTTACTTTATATATAATATATTAATAGGTTTTTTATACTAGTTAATATAAGTTTATATACTTTAATTAGTATATTAAACTATGTTAGCACTATAAAACTAAAAGTATAAATATATATTTACGTAGCCTTATAGCAAATAAATAGTTATTTTTAAAATTTTTAAAATTATTAAAAATCTTTTATTTTTTATTAATTTAATAGTACTAATTATATTTATAATATAGCTAATATAAACTATATAAGTAGTAGTAGTAATAAAAGCATTAATAATGTTAATAATAATAAAGTTGCTTTTAAAGTTAATAGTACTAATATAACTTTTAGCTACTAGCTTAACGTTTTATTATTAAAAAAACATATAAAAAATACTTAAATTGCTTTTAATTTTAAAAAAACAAAAGCAAAGCTTAATTAACACTTTAACTTTATTTATAAAGTAATAAATAAGTAATAAAAACTTATTATAAAAAAGCAAATAAAGTTATAAAAATAGTATATAAATATAATTATAACTTAAAATAATATTAAATATTTATTAAATATTTTAATTTATGCTTTTAACTTTGCTTAAAAAAATAATATATTTATAAAAACTTTATTAATAAAAAATATAAAAAGCTTTAAAGCATAATAAGTAATATTATAATAAATATTAAGCATTTTAGCAAAGCAATAAATAGCTTTAACTTATATATTAATAAACTTGCTTATTATAAAAAAGCTACTATATATAAAATAAATAACTTTAAATATAATTTTAAAAAAGTAGCTAAAAAAATTGCTTAAATATATAATTAAGCTTAATAAGTTAAAAAGCTATACTTAACTAAACTATACTTACTAACTTTAACTTTTATAGCTAAAAATATGCTATAAAAGCTTTATTGCTTATTTAAAGCTAAAATATTATAAGCAATAATATAGCTTAAAGCTAAAGTTAATATATAGTTAATATAGTAACTATTATAATATTGCTATACTAAACTTAAACTTAAACTAAATTAGCTTTAAAATTTTATTTAAAAAGTAAAAAAAGTATATAAAATACTTACTATTTATTTTTAGCTAAAAATACTTTAATATTAAATAATAGCTTTAAAAATAGTACTAGTATTAAATTTATAATGCTTTAGTACTTTTAAAAACTTACTAATATATTAATTAAAATATAATTACTAAATAATATTTTAAATTTTTATAAAAACTAAAATATTAATTATATAATAATATTATAAAAAGTAACTATTAAAGCAATATTTCTAAATACTTTTTTTTAAGCTAACTTATTATATTTTAAATTATATAAAGCAAAAAATAAAGTTACTATTTTATTATAGTTATGCTTAGTTTATACTAATTAAATAGTTTTTTTAAAGCTTTAAAAAATTTAGTACTAATTATAATAAGCGCTAGTACTATACTAGCTATAAGTAACCTATATTATAATAAAAATAAATAATAACTTTAAAGCGTTAGTAAATTTTTTATACTATTAAAACATTTTTAAATAAATTAATTTACTTAAAAGTATAATATAAATTATAAATAATAATAATATATTATATAAGCTATTTATTTTATTTATAAACTTTATATATAAGTTTAATAAAACTATAGTTACTTTTATATAGTATATAAAAAAAGCATTTTTTAGCTTATTATTAAATATAGTATATATGTTATAAACTTAAAAAGTTATTTATAATAAAATTTATAATAAGTTACTTTTTATTTAAATATACTTTTGCTTAATAATAAGCATACTTAATAATAGCTAAATAGTTAAAAAAATAATATATTAAGGAAAGCTTATAGCTTATATAAATGCTAAATTAACTATATATAAGCTTAATATAATTAAAAAACCTTTGCTTATATTAAATATAATAAATATAATAAATATAATAAATATTTATTTAAGCTGTAGTAATAATAATAATAACTTAATAAAAAAACTTTAGTTAACTATTTTTAATTTTTAATATAATAACTATAATATAAATTATATTTATAAAAAAACTAATAATATAAAAAAAAGTTTTATAGCTAAAAGTAAATAACTAATATATTATAGTTATAGTAAAAAAAGCTATATAATAGCTAATTATAAGTTTAAAAAAAAACATAATAAAATATTTATATAAAACTGCTAAAATACTAAGCTTACAAAAAAAAGCTAAGTAGTAACTATTAAAAGTATAATATATAAGCAAGCTTATAAGCTTATAAGTAGCTAAAAACTATATAAAAAAACTTATTTTAATAGCTATTAAGCTAATAAGCTAAATAATAAAAGAAATAAAAACAATATTATATTAAAATAATAGCTTAATAGTAATAAAAAGCGCAATATTTTTAAATAAGCTATTATAATAATAAATAATTAATAAAATAGCTTTATTTTATTAGTTTAATAAAATAAAAGCATAAATAAATTATAACTAAAATAAAAAAAGTTATATAATAGTTACTTTAATTATTATAATATTTTTAAAGCTATGCTTAGTAATAAAAGCGCTTTTATAGTATTTTTTAACTATAAATATATTTATTATTATATTTTTAAAAGCTTTATAGCATAGCTAAAGCTTTATAACTCTTAGTATAAAAATTAAATATATAAAGTAAAAAGTTAAAGCTTATAAGTAATAAAAAACTATAAAGTTAAAGTAAAATAAATTAATATAAATAATTATAAATTAAATAAATAGTTAGTAACTAATAGTATAGTATTAAATAGTATATTTTTTAATAAATTAATTATTAATAAATAAAAGTTTTATAAGTAAAGTAATATATTTATAATATATAGCTAACTTAAAGTTATTATATTTATAAACTTTAAAAGTAAGCTTATAATAATACTAATATATAATATTATAGCTATAAGCTTAAAATTAGCTTATTTAAACATTTTAAAGCTAATTTAAATAAGCATAACTTATATATTAAGTATTATAAAGCTAGTAATAAAAGTTAAGTAATATAAAGCAACGCTTTAAAACTTTAAAATTTAAGCATTACTAAATTAGTATATAAAAAATTTTTTAAGCTTATTTAATTTTAAAAAATAATATATAAATATTATAGCTAAAACTAAATACTATATTAATACTAATAATAATATACTTATTGTTAGTCCGGCTAGGGGTTGATGTGATCATAACACGTTACTATTTGTAGTACTATGTTAACTTTATTAATTAAAGGGAAAAAGAAGTTATAAGGACTTCCTTTAGCAAGTCTTATATAGCTATAAAGGTCTGCAGTTAATTAAGACCTATTGGCGATACGAGAGGGACACGTATACCTTACGTATTCGATACGTAAGGGACGCGTACTCTTTATATACCGGTTACGTACTATGTATGTATACTACGCGTATACTTCTTTAATAAGGTAAGTTTAACGTAATTTATAACAAATGTATAAGAAACTAAATATTTATGTTTATAAAATATTTATGTTTTAATAGTCTTAATGTAGTTAATAAGGTTAAGGGTATTAAAAGGGATTTTAATACTTGCTATTTTTTTTTTAACTACATTCTTATTTTTTTGTACTTTTGCTTTTAATTTATAGGCGATTTACTATTGCTTTAATTCTTATTTGCATTTAATTTGTTATAATAAAGAACTTAAGTATTTAGTTAAAAGTCCTTTTTGTAAACAAATTTATAAAGTTATTTTTTTTATTAATTTAACGTACCTTTGCAATCTCCTTTTTTTTATAAGATTTTTATAGCAATATTATATTAATTATAAAGCGTTTTTTTTGTATACTTTTAAGCTTTATAAAATATTAGTAAAGCGACTTAAAATTAGTACAAAGTACTAAAAAAATTAAAAATAATTTAAGTACTTTAAAAATTAAGTATAAGGTAGTATGTAAAATAATAGCGCTATTAACTTTATTAACTATATTATATAGTTTACTAGCAAAAATAAATTAAATAATGCGCTTATATTTACTTAAGTTTTAGTATATAATATTGCTAATAATTTTATATTTGTTTTGCTTATAATTTAAAATTAATTTAGTAGCAAAAATAATAATAAAACTAATTTAAAAGCTTAGGTCGGTATTGTTAGCAAATAATCTATTTATAAAAATAAATAGCTTTGCTTTTGTTAAGTTTAAAAGTATATATGTTAATTTGCAGTGCTTATTTTTAATTTACTAGTTAATTTGCTTGTTTAACGCTTAAATATTGTTTTTTATAAGTTTAGTAACCTATATAGCTGTTAATAAGTTAAATATAGCTTTAAGTTAACATATATTGCTAATATATGCACTACGTGCCTTTTAGCTAACATATTGCTAAGAAGTATTAATTAAAATAAAGTTAATTTTAGTTAAATTTTTTGCTTAACTTTTTTATATAAAAATTACTTTTTTATTTTAAAAAGTAATTTTTATACTATTAAACTTAATAGCTTATTTTTTATTAAAAAATTGCTTTAGTTTTGCTTTAAATTTAGCTTTAAAAAGTTTGCTTTCTTTTTTAGCTAAAAACGCTAATATAGCAAATAATAAAGTATTATTTATTTATATTATAATAATGCTAAATTTATTATGTTTACTTTTTATAAATAATAAGCAAAGGTTATAAGTTAATATTACTATTTTAAGTTAATTTTAGTAGTATTTATAATAGGTTTAAAACTAATATAAATTAAATTTAGCTAAACTATAAAAAAGGCAAAGTAAATAAAAAATAGTACTTTTAAAATATTTTTTTTTAAGTTTAATAAGTAAATATATATATATAATATAAAAAAAGGTATTTTTTAACTATATATATGCTTATATAATGTTTTTTAGTTTACTATAAGCATTATAGTTTTAAATTAAAAATAGTATAAGTATAAGTATAACTTATTAACTTATTTATTAAATAGTTAAAGCTTAATATAAAACCGTTTTTTTTTTATAGTTATTATAGCTTTAAACTACTAATTATAATTTTTTATAAAGCTAAGTAGTTTTACTTTTAATTTTGCGTACTATTTAAAACAAAAATAGCTTAATATTTAAGTACGTTTTAAAGTTAAAATAAATAAACTTAAATACTTTTATGCTTAAAAGATTATTAATTTTTAAAGCGTTAAATTTTTTAAAAGGTAAACTAAAAGTAAAAATAATGCTTTTATTTTATAGCTTTAATAATAATTAAAAATCTGCTTTTTTTTTTGCGTTTAAATATATTTTTAGTACTATTATGTACTTAAATTATATTGTTAAAAAGTACTATAATATAATAATTATTATTTTATTTTTTTTTAGTTTTTTGTAAAAGTAGTAAATAACTGCTAAAGTAGTAAAAGGTTATAAGTTTTTTACTTTTGCTAAAAGTATATTTTAATTTATACTTGCTTTATAGTTAGTTTAGTTTGCGTTTGCTAAAAATTTGTTTATGTGTTAATATAGTTTTACTTATATATAATAAAACTTTATTAGTTTGTTAACTATATTAACAATAACGTCTTTACTTTTAATTGCTTAAACTTTAAAAAAACTATTTTATTTTTGCTTTTTTTGCTAAATAAAAACTTTACTTTATAAAGGAAAAGTAAAAACAAAAAATAAATCAGGGCTATTTTAGGTATTAAGTGCACATAATACGTTCGCTTTTGCTTTTTTATTTTAAATAGCTTTTATAGCCTTTTAAATAGCTTTTATATGCTAGATAATTTTAGGTAATAGTAGCAAATTATAATTAATTTACAAATAAGTACTAAATACTAACAAGGTAAGTACTAGTTTATTAAGTTTTATAGTATTATTAAAAGCTTTTACTACTATTTATAAAATTAATTTGTTATTGTTTTAGTAGCTAATTTTTTTTTTAATTATATTAAAAGCATAGCATAAAAAAGCATATATGCGTTTAATTTTGCTAAGTGCTTAATATACTTTAATAAGCATTTTTTTATATATAATTTTTATAATCTTAGCACTAGTTTAAAACTTTTTTAAAGCAAAGTTAATACTAAAGTTATATATTATATAATTAAGCAGTTTTTAATAAACGTTAGTTTAGCACTTATAAAATATATTTTATGCTTTATATGCTTTTATTATTTAAATAAAAGTTATAGCTTAAAATAACGTAGCTAAATTAATAATGTAAAAAACTTGTTTTTTGTTAATTTAAACTACGTTAACAATAACTTTATAATTAAATTTATAGTTATTTTTTAAAGTAAATTTAAAGCATTTAAGCGCTAGGTTATACGTTTAGCAATAGTAGCAAAATTTCTAGATTTTTTTTAAAATAAAATAATTTACTTTATAACTTGCTATAGTTAACATTTACTTTAGTTTTGCTGCTTTAAAATGCTTAAATTGTTTATAAAGCTAGTATAACTTAGTTTTAGTAAAATATATAATTATTTTGTTAAAGTGTATATTAAAAAATAAATGTTTTTATTTATAAATAACCAGTATTGTATTGCTATTGCTTTAAACAATAATATTTTTAGTATTATTAAAATAAGCACTAACGTAGTTAGCGTTGCGCAGCAAAAATAAAAAAAAGGTAAGCGTATTTAAAATATAATACGTAGTTGTTTTAAAAAGGTTTTATATTTAAATTATGCTAATATTTTTAATAATACTGCTGCTACTAAATTTAATATAAACTTTGCCTAGTTTTTATATTACATTTACTTTTAGATTTAAGCATAAATACGCTTTTAATTGTGCTTTTTTAACCGTTAAATAGTTAAAAGCACTTATATCTTATAATTTGCCTTAGTATTCTACTTTATACAAATCTTTTAAAATAAATTAATCTGCTAGCGTTTTAGCTTTAAATTGCTATATATTTTTGCTTATAACGCAATATATATATATAGCGTTTATTAAAAATTAAATAAATTTTTTTGCTATTTTATTGTTAATTTTATTTTATTTATAGTTTAAATTTAAAACAGTTTTAAAAATACCTTTTATATTTATTAAATATTAAAAAAATATTTTAA
>MU401468.1:0-19976 GCA_022579005.1 Poronia punctata
TCGTCACCGACCCAACTACTGATCTGGCGGTATCCGGCTTAGCTATGGGGGAGCGGACGGGACCCCGCGTTCTCCAGATCCTATGGTCGTATGTACTTTCTTCTATCACAACATTACTTTATATACTGACATGTAGAATAAAAGTAGATAGGTACCTGGTCGATTAATTGGGAATGTGTGGGGTAAGAAATTGATCCCGCCGGCCGTCGGAGGGGCGGGGCAAGGCAAAGAACTAAACTTAACTAAACCGAACGGAAATAAAAGAGCCGTGCCAGAAATTCCGATGCCGATGCCGATGCCGATGTCGATTCCGATACGGCTATATACGAGTATGAGAACACGTCCGGGTCTTGTGCTGTGCTCTACACGTACCTACCCGGTACGACGATCCGAACCTAAAGCTTTAACCTAAGTTAACTACCTCTTTTTTCTGCGTCACAACAGGGGGATAGGCTTTTACTCGTAAACGGACGGGAGGACAATCTTGGCCCATGTCCATAACATTTAAGAGTCAGGCAGGTCATCAAGAAAAACTGGTACACCCCGAGGAAAATATTATCCATTAGTACTATTCCCAATTTGCCCGTCATGCTGCGATTGTTCATCGCAGTCCGACCAAATTGAAATTCAAGAAAACCTATTGATATAGAAAGATAAGTCATAATATACATTCAACAGGTTCTAACGCCCGCTATGAACCGGAAAATGGAAGTAATGCTAGTTTTTTATATAAAAATTCAATATAACTCCTTGGGGGATATAGCCCGCAGTCTTGCCCTTCGTCTTCTCGTCAAATATATGCAGGTACAATACATAAAGATAGATAGATATACCATAAAGGCACATGCGCGTTGTGTAGTGAGATATGGCCCTGCCACTATTCCGGTGACAGTACATGATTCGGTAGAAATGGACAATGTAGGTTATTTTTACATAGGTTAGGCATCCTGGCAAACTCCTCATTTGCCAAAATACGAGAGGACCAACGGGTCGTAGGAATCGTTTCCATATGCGCTTCCGCCGTAATTCAGATAGCCCTCGATATAAGGCTCGGGAATCTTGCGTAAAATGGATGCGGCGTCGCCAAATACCCAGGCCGTTTGCATACCTAAAGAAAAGCTTGCATCAGCACGGGGGAAAACAAAAACATTCCAACGTACAAGTTTTGCTGTCTATCTTTCTAACTCACCCATGACGACATGGTGCAAGATGTGGCAGTGCATCATCCAAGCACCGACATTCTCATCGGTAATCCTGATACGCCATGCCCTCCAACCAGCTGTGACACTGTCGCTTCCCTTATCGGCGTAGCGGTAGAGCATGGTAGTGTCGCGTCTCGCCGGCGTGTAGTCTTTGAACCGTTTCTCATTGGCCGCTGCGTCGTACGTCCCATTGCCCGATCCGAGGTCGAAATAGTGCTCACCATGCGCGTGCATGGGATGGTACTCGAATTTGCCTCTGGGCCCGGAATTACTTTGCCATACTATGTCTAGTACTTCTCCGACCTCTGCCGGAAACGCCTTCATGACCGGATCCCAGCCTTGGTTCTGCATGGCTGCCTGGTAGTCCGGCGTCCTTCCGTTTACGTAAGCATCGATGAGATATGGTGCATAGTGCTTGGCCGCTGCATCTGATTCCGTCCAGGTGAGGCCGTTATTCCTGTTGTTCCGGATTAGTACGGTAACCGTGCTCGAGCATGAACGAGGTGAGAACTCGGCGCAACGTACACCCAAACCAGGGACCCCGTAACACTTCCACCGATGTATTGCCCGTCGATGACCTTTTCTTCGAGCGTAATGTATATGGTTCGAGTAACCTCGGAGAGCGGCGGGAAAGGCGTCTGTGGGTGCAGGGATTCCAACGTGTATTCGAGCCAGTTGGTAAGTGTGCCGTCTGGGGGGAGGTCTATGGGCGACTTTTTGGGATTCTTCCCTGGCGGTTTGGATGGCTTGTGGCTATCATGTCCTTTCCCTCCACCTTTGTTATGGCCGTGGCCCCGGGGCAAAAGGGCCCTCTTTATATTTTGCGCCAACCCCCTGGCCCTCTTGGGAGGGAGACTCCAATTATACTGAAGAAGAGCGTAGCCCTCGCGTCCGGGTGACCGCCCTCGAGTCTCGTAACGTATCCAGTACTGGTCTCGGCCCTCCGCGGCAAGTTCATCCTCAGACTTCGCTACAATGAGCGCGTCAAAACGTTGACCACCGGCAATTTGAATATGGTCCACTTGAGCTGGCTTGGTATAGTAACCGTCCGCTCCTATGATGGTGAGGTTCGTGTGACCTTCGATTCCGACCTGCATAAAAGATATCGTAGAGGCACCGATGAAACGGAGCCGGTAGGTTTTTCCCGGGTCCACCGTAATAATGTGCGGCTTGCACGAATCGTCCACGTCATCGTCGAACGAGGCCTTGCCCGACTGGTGATTAAAGAGAAGAGCATCCGGCTCTCCGGTCCATTTAAAAGGCAAAGCCGTAAGTCCGCTTTCGATCTCTTTATCCGACCTTTTGTAAAAGTCACCCAGCACCACCGGTACGTCCTCGTCATACTGGTAGGGTGGAGACCCGGCATCTTCAACAAATAGAAGCCCGTGGGCGGTCATGGCTTGGAACCCTACATGAGAGTGATAGAAAAATGTACCGGCATCCCCTATTTCGGGGCGGATTTCATAGTCAAAATACTCTCCAGGGGCGATAGGCCATTGTGCTGCTTGGGGCGACCCGTCAGAAAAGGGGGCTGTTCGCATGGTAAGTCCATGCCAGTGCTAAGGACAAAGGTTTATTAGCCGTCGACAGCGCACAAGATGGTGTCCACAGCGGTACCTACCATGGTCACGTTTAGATTGTCCAGATAGTTGTAGACCCTAACCCAGCTGATTTCTCCTTCTTTCATATATAGGGTCGGGCCGGGGAATGTGCCGTTGAAGACGACAGAGAGCCGCTTTGTGCAGTCAACTGTTATCTCCTCGGCGGTCGCGTAAAGAGCATAGGTTGGCTGAAACGACGAGTCGTGAACGGCCGCGCTGGCCGCTAGGCAGGTCTGCCATAGTCGGGTATGCAACAGCAGGCACACGAAACGGTAAGACCACCGGGCCATCGTGAATGGAGCTGTCGGTGGACTGGCTAATTTTCTGTCCAGGCGGGAAGCATTCCAAAAATGATTCCGCAACGAGGTTGGGATTTGTGTGAATTCGGTTTTATAACTTGCGAAACTAAAGATAAATGGAAGGATGTGTAAATAAGGTTTGGTTGTCTCGAGTGGTGATAGTCGAACGCAACGATGAAAATATAAAGAAGTGAAAACTCCGGAGACTTCGGTGTCGATAGCCACCCCGCTCCATGCTTTTATGCATCCGAGGTCTGACATATCCATGGAGTGGTGTCATGCCTTTTACTTTCTAAGCCGTGTCCTCGGTCCACTGGGCACGGAGTGTCTCCCAGTTCGACCGGGATGGGCCATGATAGTCATCTCAGTTCCGACGATACGCTTCTGTTACCGACTGGAACCGCTCAGATTCCAGGTCATCTCTCCAGTGCCACAGGGCAGGAGGTACAATATTCAGGTAAGTACGAGGGACAACTGTCATGCCTGGGCTCGTCACCTCTGACCTTGACTCGAAGAGTCGGTTATCATTTCCCAATGACAACGGGATTACAGGCAACAAGCATTTCCCAGGGCCATGCAGACCTTTCCATTTGCCGAGGCAGGGGATCCTATAGGTGGAGATGAGAAGTCCAAGTTACATGATTTCGGGGGTAGAAAGATATCACAGCAGAGGAACCGGATACGAAGCACTGCCGAATGCAGCATTCAAGATAAAAGCCGTGTAATGATGCAGTGATGCCACCATGTCCGGATGGCCAAGGCAGCCCTGCAAAATAAATACCGAGTAGCATGTGTTCCATGTGTTCGGGACGCTTAACCGAGACCCGGAGCGTTGCCTGAGTTGTCCGGACACGTAGAAAAGCTTATTCAAATTCATGTATCCTCGATGACATGGCATTCATTCACCCTGAGATAGCGTGAAGTCAGCACAAGAAAACAATTCCTTCATGATAGGTAGCGGAACGGGTGGCAATGGGTCATACCTTCCAGAGCACGAGTTTCGGGTCTATAGTGGGGAAGGTCCAAGTCGACATGGTGCCTCAGGGGTAGGGGACTCTGAGCTGCTCTTCGATTACCATGTATCCTTGAGACAATGCGTTAGCGGTATGCCGTCTGCCGTCTTCGGCGCAAAAATCCTCAGATCAGGTTCTGGTAATGACGGCCAAATGACATGGCCTTATTTATCACGTCTAGAGCACCACGTTATTTCAACCTTGAGAAAGCCCGCACTATAGAGAGGAGATGGGAAATGGGTGAAAGGCTCCGGCGCGAGTCAATCGTCTTTGAATTACAGAAGTGGACAAGATATCATGCGAAAATCTTTGGACTAATGAGCCTCTAACCTACGCGTACAGTAGTATGCACAGCATATTATGTTTCGTCTGTAGAGAAGAAGGGGAGCTACACGCACCACTTACGGGTTGTAGATATACCGACAATTTTGTATCTGAACTAACCTAACCTAGTACAAATGCACCAGCCATGTATGGGGTGTATACAGTATATACATTGAAATACACTGTGGTATAACAGAAGAAGCGAGACGATTTCACTTTCTGATGCGCTACCAGCCACACTGATCTCACCATTAGCCACAACCCACCACAGTGCGGGTGTCATTCCACGTCGTAACTGCAGCTCGCAATGCTTCTTCAAGCTTGATCTTGTCTTTCCCACATCACATACGCATCATACAGCTGACCTGGTCCCTTGTCTCGACGGAAACTCTAATCTAGGACCTTCTCTTCAGGCTTCGCCTCGTGGAAACCATGGATCACCCTTATCCTTGGACTAGACTACTATATTCTCTGTAAACCTGACCTACCTACTCGTACCTCCCATATTGAGGATAGCTGGACGGCTGTAGATGTCCTCCCGCCCGGCGTTTAAGAGAAGCTGGCTATGATTGCAGGTGCCGAGTTGTCGCCGTCGATCCAGTCAAAACTGATTTTTTCTGAGCGGCGTTTAGTAAAAGTCCGTTTTGCCGTGTCTCGGGTTCCTATTTTTCGCGTTGCCGTCAATCAAGGCAATCATTTAGATGCTTGTCTAAGGTACTTGATGCATCATGCTGTGACTACATCAGTCGCAGAGGATTGCTTGCGCTTGCACTTCTTCGCGTCCGCCCAAATAGGGGTATCTTTTTTTTCCCTTTACTTACTGCCTTGCACCTTCCAATACCCGAGAAGGTCCACCCATACCTACCGCCTTCTGAAATAACGACCCGAGGCCCAAGGGCATCCCCCAATCGTTCCCGCGTGACGATGCCTGCTTATGATGCCTTTTGATGCCTTCGATCAAAGGAGGACCTAGTGATTACACCAACACTTACAGGACGGATACGGACTAATTTGGGCAGTAGAATATCGCCCCCTTAATCAATAATGCCATGTGGTATCACACAACGTGTTTCGCACCTCGACTCGTACCTCGAGGGAAAATCCCTGTTAGCCATCGTCATTTTCCCGATCCGCAATTCGATCCCAGATTGCAAGCCGTACCTGGTTCAGCAACCGGATCCTCTCATTGACTTGAGTAATTATAACATTAATTTTTCAGCTAGATTCATCATAACTCTTCCATGAAGTATGATCCCGGGAAATTGACGCCGATGCCTCACTTGCTTTTATCCGCTGACCCCCACGCGAGCTCAAGACCGCTGACGCCATATTTCACAGCTCACCATCTACTTCATCCACGATATGTACCTTGATGCTAAAGGTGGTAGGGTCGGCGCATAACTCAAAGGCCTCAACCGCCTTCTCCAGTGGGAATTTGTGTGTCACCATCTTGTTCAGGTCCATGATCCCGCCGCTTAAACACTGAATAGCGGCTGGCCATGTGTCGCGGTAACGATTGATAAATTTAAGGTCAATCTTCAAGTCTGATGTCAGCCTTTCGTCCTTCGCCCCGAGAGCCAACATATACTGGATGCGTCTGGAAAAGAAACTGCCAAACTTACCTCGGCCAAGGACAGGTGCATGAAAGGGATATTGTTCATGATGGGTCGGCCCACACCGATTACCACTACAGTAAAAAGTCAGCTCTCCTTACTTGCCACTAGTTATTCAGGGACTGGCTTCGCAAGATGGAGCATATCGAAGGCAGAGCCCCTGGGGGGAGTGCCCGGATCGATGACTTACTAAGAGTACCACCTCTTCGAACCGAGTAAGCTGCAGTGCACACGCTGGATTCAACTCCCGTGCACTCCATCACCGATGCCGGTTGCGAATATTCGTCGTCGCCAAACATTTTCCGGATCTCTGCCGCATTTTCCTGCGCACTCATTTTCCCATTCACTAGGTAGGTCTGACAGCCGGGCACGAATTCCTCTGTTTTTACCGTACCGGTAAGCATCTGCCAACGCACCGGATCGGACATTTTATGAGATGACAGGGAATGATGGCCTCCAGGCCCGCTGGGGATACTCGACGTTGTTTACTTACTTGCAAACTTCAAGCGCTCTGCGTTTATGTCGGTGATGATCAAAGGATGGGCACCAGACGCTCTAGCCGCAGCGAGAGCCACCAGCCCAATAGGACCAGCACCACAAATCAGAGAAGGTTGTCCGAGACGGACATTTGCGCCCTTGATGCCGTGAAGGATGACGCTTAGGGGCTCAAGCAGTGCGCCTTCGGAATAAGACAGATTATCAGGGATTCTGCTCATGATCAGCCCTTCATCCGACTCGAAGAAGAAAACCACACACAGCAACTTACTTGTAAAGCCACTTTGCCGGATGTCGCTTGAATCTCTGGATCGTTCCAGCGTCGGGCCAGATGCCCGAAAACTTTACGTTATCGCAGAGGTTATATCGACCTTCCATGCAGAGAAAACACTGTTCGCATGGTTCCTGAGGCTCAACGCCCACTCTATCACCTAGACGAATCCGACACGTCAATTATTGCCAGTCCACATATATGACGGAAAAAAAGGAAGAAAAACGGCACATACCAGGCTTGAGATTCGTCACCCCTGAACCACACTTGAGAACTATACCAGCAGCTTCGTGTCCCAGGATACAATCACCCTTGACCTCAAGAGACCCTATACGGCCGGATTTCCACAGATGCATATCCGAACTGCCCCCATTTCGTCAGTACCCATTATAATCAAACCATTGACAAAGAGGAATGAACGAATGAATGAATGAATGAATGGATGACTTACCCGCATATACCAGAGCATTTAATCTGCAAGATGACCTCCCCCGCCCCCGGTTCCTCTATAGGGGCATCGACGAGCTTTATCCTGTGGTCCTCTGTGACTTGGAGAGATGGGTTCTTGTATTTTGTAGCATCGCCGTTTGTGTGTCCATTATTAGTGTGGCCGTTGGTATGTCCATTGGTATGTCCGTTAGCATCGCCATTGGTGTGTCCATTGGTGTGTCCATTGGTGTGTCCATTCGACGACACCTGCGTCTCATCGGTAGTGTTAGAGAGGCCCATGATCCTTTTCGAATAGAGATTAACTTTAGTGTACAAGGTAAGGTAGGTTACTTTTAGATTGGTTTATAACAGGGTCAAAGCCGTATGTATGTAGGTAGGAGGGAAGGATATATATAGACTAGATGAGATAGAAGAAGGAGAAAAAGGGGGATCGATCAAGTTTCGGGAAGCGGGATAGTTTCTTTTATAATACACACAACCTCATACAACATCGTGCCTAGTTAAGTAGTCTAAGGTATAGAACAAGCAGACCCGGCTAACTAACCCAAACACTACCCGTCTCTATTTTTCTTTAGACTAGTTTACCTAGGTTAGAAGCGTACAGACTACCCAAGTTAGTCATGGTAAACAGGTATGTACGAGTATTGTTCACGTGCCTTCAGTACGTTGTCCTAGCCCAACTCGACCCGATCCAGCCCGGTCCAGTCCAGACAAGAAAAAGACAACACACAGAACGGACATGCATCACGAAGATCCTTCCTCCTCATCCATCCATCCAGATACCCCTTGTTCTTCCTTCCCATTAGTGAATCATACATAACATATATTATCATAGTTTGGTAAGTCGGTAGGTAGTCAAATGGATCATGGATGATATGAGCAACAACGGATTACCCGATTCGGATGTCCCGCTTTGGTCGGTGGGGGGACCAAGCTAGAACTAACCCCTACACAGAAAAGAGCTTCACTTCTCGCACTTCTCGCCCGCTAAAAAGGGCCTCGCGCAGCACCCAAGAATCAACAACGCAGAAAAACGTTTAGCGCGGCGACCGGCTTTCTGTGGGGAAATGGGGAACATGGGGGGTGGATCGTGAGTGTAAAAGAAGAAGGTCCAGATTCTCTGCCTCTTTTCATCGTCAATAGCACATAACCTGGTTGACTACTTAGATTCCATGTCGATACCTAGGTAAGGTTACACATGGGCGGACTAGGTAGCATATATCATATGGATACATATGAATCGTACTGATGATACATGTATGTGAAGGTATAACACGTATCACATGTATCAAATTTATATTTATATGGTAGGCTAGGCTAGGTAGGAGAGAGATGGAAAAGGAGAGAATACAACACATTACCAACTTACTGTGTATACGCACGTAGATAGAACACGCGCCTCTCTGCCGTGTACCGCATAGACGTTTTGGCGCTGGGCGTCACGTTTAAAGTATGGTACGGCCCAATTTAAATCTTCCAGGCGAAGCTGGGAGACTGCAGCCGTTGCATTCCTGTAACACCATGTTGCATTGGAAAACTTTTTCTTTCTTGCTCTTGACCTGAAGAAAAAACGCGGGCATCGGATAGCGTTGGCGGGGTCATCTAGTGATAGTCGAGCGGTCATGATCAGCCAACCGTAGTCACGTATTCGCCCGCCTCCCTTTCAAGACTACTACACAGTGATGAGTACCGACCGGGCCACCAAAAGTTCCAAACGTATGTAGTCGTGGTAGTCTCTATCTAGGTAATTAGGATTCGACCCGGAACTTACATACGTAGTCGCCATACGTACAGGATCAGACTACCCCACGAGGGGTACCCGACGCTACCTGAACCCCTGGGACGCAGCTGAGGGGTGTGGTGCCTCTCGAGGATACTAACGATGCAGGTACTAAATTAGTGTAAGCTTGGCCTGGCCCGGCTATGGGCTGCGCTTATGAGACTAGTCCGGGGACTAGTCTAGTCCGTTCGGACCTCAACGGCACGAGGGAAGAATCTCGACCGCAATCCTTTGTGTTGGCTCAACACGGGGAGCATATGGGAGAGTGAACATTGGGCCCTAGACAACCATCAGTTGACACTAATCCCCACATGAGCGTCCCACCTCCGAGGCCATTGCTTTCACGGAAAAGAATATCCATCGCATTTCTTCAAACGGCACCAAGGATCGATGTCATGTACGTGCTCGTACGTGTACAAGACACAGGTCCTGCTTGTCGAGCGCAGCTACATCAGAAAGATATGAGCCGGGTGCTCCTGAATAGTCCTACCGGTCAGGAGAGAAACCCCACTTTGCACGGCATGGCCCTTCTCGGGATGGCTTCCCACGTGCAGATGCCGGGTCCAGCCTCTCCTTTTCGACGACCGACTTTCAACTCCCGCCCTACCACAAGTCGGACGTGCTGATGGCCAGAAGTAGGCACATATCTTATGCTGCTACAAGACGACCGCCTGGGTCAATTTAGTATAGCAGTCCCTCAACTTGGCTTGAATTGCAAGGCCTTATCCTAGAAGCGATGGGTCTGATGTCACGGCGTGTCAGATGGGCGGTTAGAGGGGGCTCTGTCGCTCTTTCAGATATGCCGGCACTGAATACCCCCGTCGCGGGTCTCACGCAGACCTTCCCTTAGCTGCGTGCTACGGACAAACTCCAAAAGTAGTCCAAATTCTGCAGTGTTAGCGGTGAAACACTGACTCGATCGTCCCTCGTCCCTCGTCCCTCTCTGCCCTCTTTGATGAGTGCGAAGCTGTTGGTGCCCCGCCGTGCCGTGTAAATACGTGACGTACCGCCAAGCCGGCCCAAGCTGCAGATGAGCAGATACGCAATTGCGATTTTCCTCTCAAGGTGAAGAACCGCGAACTCGTGGGTTACAGGTAGGTCGCGCTCATAGAGCCTCAATGATAGGCTGTGGCGGGAAACAAAATAAGTAAAGGTAAGGAGGATAGGGACCTCGCTTCTCTCCGGAGGTAGCCACGTGAGACCAACGTCCCTTCCCGGTCTGTTTCGATACAACACCGGTGAAAGGTTATTTACTTTGCGCGCCTAACGCGGTATCAAGCCCCCACCAATAAGGACCTGGGCAAGTCCAAGCTGACCAGTGTCCAAAAGAAAAGCGAAGCAGCCATTCGGGTGTCCTGGATGGTCCCGTCGATGCAACTTATGTATGGACATATAGGTATGATTTATGAAGTATGCATGCATGCACGTATCTTGGGATGCTACCAACCCCAGGCCGTGAGAGGTATAGTCGACGACGGTTAAAGGTCGGCGCTTGGTTCCCCTCATTGCCGCCCGTTTCATGCGTGCCGCTCCGCATGTCGACATGGCGCTTGGACCGTGATTACCATGGCTCCAGACAGGCTAGTGATTGGTCTTCCATTCGGCACTGGTTGCCCGTGAACCCTGACTCGCTGGCTGCTTTGTAGCAATGGCAACTAATTGACTGGCTTTCTCATTGATTTGCTCGGTATTTCTTCAACAGTGGCGGCATCCTATCCTGTTTTGTCCTGCAAGTGCCTGTCCACCAAATGGGAAGACTGGACTAACGAAATGCCCTTCGTAGGCTTACGCCAAGATTGCCGTCTTCCATCAACCATCAAATAATAAGATGATGCGATACAATAGCAACGCCAGAAGAAGCTTTCGAGACGGGAGTGGCCGCATATTCAGGGTCACATCATGTGTATACCATAGTATTCAATAGTAAGTCGACACGAAATCCGGGGTCTGGGCAGCATTCTGTGGTAGTAAATCTTGGAGACGACAGGAGTGGGTGAGAACCTTCATTCGATAGCGTACATACGTTCTGCGTATGGAAATACTAGCGTCATTCCCACGTAATACTATACGCGCAGTTTCCTATTTTCATGCACATATGGAAGACCTTTAAGGGAGGTAGTACCGCCACCTGTAATCGAACATGTACGATTATGGTAGTTGCGCTTGCCATCTCCGCCAAGGTGTATCTGCATATGCCTACCTACATATATCCTAGGTGGAAATGATCTTTTGTTAAAATACAACCCCTTACATTTCAATTCTCATCTTGCTTGGTTTTGTCCCATCTGTCACCGAGTAATGGTAATGGAATAGCCTGAGCGCCGTTTCGAAAGTTCCCAAAAGGCAATTTTTGAAAGTAAAACCGTTCAAATATGACAGCAAATTAGATTGTCTAGATAAAATAGGTCCTCGTATCTTTGAGAAATTATAGAAATGGCAGTAAACCAAGCCACCCACCTATTGCTGCCACGAAGACCGTTGAATTTCACTGGCGCTTGGCAAATGTCGGCATTGCATGTACGAGCATCCCCTCACCATGTACGATATCCTAGCCTAACTTACTCCGGCCTAAACTAGTCCTCTTAACGTCTACGTGTATGTCTGACTAAAAGTACAAGAACGACAGGAGTTGATACGAGCAGAAAGACATCCAAGTTGGTAAGTGACCTACCTATTTGAATACACCTACGCGTACATAGGCGCGGAGCTAATTCTCAGCTATTGTAGGCAGAACCAATTTTTCAAACTCAGTCACCTTAAGGAGTATAGAATTAAAAACAATGTCGAATGCAAGCCAACATGCTCCTCAGCGAAAGACAGGCATGTGGGTCTCAACCGGGTCCGATTGCGGGAACCCCCGGGTTTCTTGGGTGTTCTTTTTATTTTTATTTTTTTATTAGATCGCCGACTGATCAAGAATACTTTATATACCAGTATCCGGCACATCACAGTAGGTAGGCATATATACTAGAGGATCTTAACCTCTATCTCATTCATGAGCCTAGCGGCATCATCCAGTACTATAACCCGGGCTACGTATTGTACAAGTCCAAGCGGCTGGATGATATCGTTCCCGTAGTGCGCCTAACCTAGGTATCTGCTGCAACCTCTGCATAAAACAGATGTGAGAAAATACTAGCATGCCTCCCACACTCTCATTCGCCCGCTACCGGCGCCCTTGCATGCGCGTATAGAGACGACAAAGCAAAGAGGCGATACAATATCCCAGGGATCAATTCGCCACCCTTATTCATAGCCATACCCCCTAACCCCCGGCTGTCATAAGTACTGCGTACCATCGCAATGCTGGACGTCGCCCTATGTCGATGAAAGACACAAGCCAAGCCAGCAGACAGACAGGAAGGTGAGCGTATAAAAAGTGCGGCCGTGAAGCATTCTTCTTACTTCTTATATGCGCTGGAGACGGTATTGGGAAAGTTACGCGCTGCGGGCTGCAACTCTCGCATAGCATCCGGGAGCTGCCCATGTTGGAGAGCGTGGATATACTCGTCGATGGCTTCGTGATCTTTTCCCCTGGTTCGTGTGAGCCAGTACTGGAACGGACCTCCTACAGATATGAGCATGTTAGGTCTCGCTTGACAGGAATGGTTTTTAAGGGGGTCATAGGCACAACTGACGGTTCCGGGCCAGAGCGTCTCCCAACTCGCTACAGCGCTCCTGTGGGGAATGTTCGGTATGGAGATCTAAATAGTGGTTGATGAGCTTCGAAATATCCTTTAGCGGCCATTTCGCCTAATTGTCATTCATGTTAGTTACTTTCCGTGAATTTATGTTGATACGTCCAATACTGAGTTGTCGGTTGGAATAGGGGCTTCAGGGGATCGGCAAATGCGTGACACCATGACCACGGCTATACAACATGAGGCAAAAGACAACAAAACCGAGGTGTGTATAGACTTAGAAGGCGAACGAAAAGAAAAACACTTACGGGCGCACTGGGCACTCGGTTCTGTCCCGCTTCGAGGTATTTCCTTGACCGACATAGGCGACAGTCCCAGTACCCCAGTCGTTGAAGCTGGTTTGAGGGGGTGCCAGGCGGGCTCTCGGTTCTGGCAGCAACGACACTTCCGTCTGCATCTGCGTCGACATCGACACCGACACCGGTATCGGCATAGGTTTCTCCATCGCCGTTCACAGCATCGCCTCCGTTGCCGGCATCATCGTCATCTCCCTCGCTCCTTCTCACTCTTTGGCGTTTGTACTTTCTCGTCGGCGCCGACATAGCTGTGTTACCATAGGGTCCGGTACTCGCGCCTGAGTTGTTGACGAGATTGCCATAGGGATTAAGGCCTAGACGGGTCTGCGCATCAATCGTCTGGATCCGATGCTTGCAGTGGCGAATGTTATGACCGCAATCTAGGATGCGGATCTGGAGGGTGCGGATCTCCTGAGGGCTGAGGTCCCCCTGCGTGTTGAGCTGGGTCTGGCAGAATTCGAGATCATAACGGTAAGCAATGAGATCCTGGTTCATCTGACTGCGCATGATAGCGTTGAGGTCGCTATCTTCGTAGTTTGGAACCACTGTTCCGCCATTGCCAGCCGAGATGGACTGGGATCTCTCGGCATTTGTGTAGGTGAAGTTGTTTTGAGAATCCATGGCCCGGTTGCCAGATTCCTGTGGCCATGTTAGTGAGGGTTGATTGGATGAGGATGAGTAGGGTTGCAGCGCCGGTGCTCCATTGATCCATCTCCGACGATTTCTTTTTTGTCACGTACCGGGACCAGCCTGCTTAGGTCCGGCACGACGCGTTGAAAGTAATTGCTTGTCATAACGGCTACTGACCACAAGGAGATTAAAGGTGACACAAGGCAGATGATTTGGCGAATGTCAATGCCGATGCCGATGCCAGTGCCCAGTCTCCGGTCTCAAAAACTCGAGACAAGCCGATGGGTCGCTACACGCGCAACTTGAACCCAGAACCTGAGAACAGGGATTACTGAGAGAAGAGACGAAGTCAAAAGGAAGAAGAAAAAAGAAGAAAAGGACAAAGCCGAGGGCCAATGCCTAGGAAGTTGCACGTTTACGTGTGCAAGGGTGTAATGTACCAGGTGAAAGGACACCAGTAGAGAAAGGTGAGCGCGCAACGCGTTGAACGAAAGAGAGAAAAAAGAATATGGCAATACTGCTTGCTATGTGAGCCTGCAAGTCTTAAAAAGTGACCTTTGGTGGCTAACCTGGAATATCTGTATTGAATGGGAAGAGAGGAAGTACAACAGGGCGGATCAGTCGACGATAGTAGGGTGACTTCCTTCTGAGAAATGAGAACAAAGAACCACCGATCTTTTTTCCTGTTGCTAGGGTTTCTTCTCCTTCCTTTGACTGGAAACGGAACATAAGTATCTATCGACGTCGTGTATTCAATGTTTGTTGTTCTTTCTCCATCTTCTTTCTGTGTGTTGGTTTTCTTTTTTTCCCTTCTGTCTTTGTTTTTTTCTTTTTCATATTTTTACTTCTTTTTTCCTCGTCTTTCCCTAATTAGGGAATGGGCAGAACAGGCTAGTCTAGCTAAGATATTTAGCCTCTCCTATTTTTACCTTTATCCAAGTCTTTCCTATCCTCCATATTTCTTACCCCTAGTGTCGTTTTACAAATTATTACGTATTGGTAGGTACACTTTTCATTTCTATCCTGCAATTGTATACTCACGTAGGTCCAGTTGGTAATTGTAGAAAAGACGTCAGATATAGATACATGAGATTATATGCCAGTTATTTAGTCGACGTCCAACTACCTAGCAAATAGTACCTGAGCGTCGACTTTGAGGAGAAAAGCGCCACATCTCCGCAGCCCCCAAGCCTCTTGTTGGATACCTCATCTGGTTAGAAAGGGTCATAAATAAGCCCTTATCTACAAAACATTTACCTACTTCAAAACCAGCGGCTAAGCACATTGCCAGGACCAACTGCAAACAACAATCCCAATAAATTAAGAATTGCCTATCCTATCAATGTCAATATGTTAGGAACACCGGTCTTATCAATTATCAAGCCAACAAGTTAACATCAGTACTCCGGTATCGTACGTGTACAGTAATGACCGCTTACAAAGATCAGGTCAGGCCAGAGGCACAGTCAATGCGCATCTTCCACAGTCCAAGACGGTCAACAGCTACGGTATGTTTATATTCTTCTACGTTATCTAGGTTAAGTAGCTATGCTATGAGACCCATGACAAATAAAGGAGAGGTGCATGTAGTGTATGCATCTACGCGTAGTACATATGAGATCAAGAGAATGAATGCAAGTCGCAGATTGTTAAAAGTGGCGTGCTAGGTAGAACAGGAACAAAAGAGATCGTGTAAGGTAATATCACCAGTACAAAATCACGCACAAGGTATCGAAAAGTTGTCAATATCGATGCTCAGACTGCTTTCAACACAAGAAGCAAGCAAAACTGCGGACCATATAGAACGAGAAGGCCACCTGCAAACAAGCGCTTGAAGAATTCAAAAAAGGTATGACGAGCTGCAAGCCCCAGAGTACTGATTGATGGGAATCAAATGTCAAATGAATCCGTTCCAGAAAACGCCCTGCCTATGCAATAATGATCTAGGGATATCAAGCCCTCACGGTAGGCTTAAAAGGTGAGACCAACACCGGAAAATGCACCTGCAAATGTATGAATGCAACAGGGGGGAAAGAACGCACCCCCTTTTCAGCAAGCGCCACCAACCGTCAACCCCTCACAAGCACGGTCCACTGTTCGCCCACCCATACCGGGAATTGCTCGCAATTGCACAAGCGTCTCGATAGAACCACCGTCGCTCCCTTGTCCCTCCAGATATTGCACCAAATCGCGCGCCTTCTTTGGGCCCAGCCCTTGGAGACCCATGATCATGTTCACGTCTCGTGAATTGATGATGTTTAGCAAAGCCTGGGAGACAGGTCCATCCTCTGTCACCGATTCCGGACTTGTCTTGGAGGCTACTTTGGATTTCTTCCCCTTGCGCTTGGTCTTGGCCAGATAACTCTCATCCTCATCGTCATCAGCCTCGGCGCCATTATAGACATCATCTTCTACTTCAGAATGCCCAGCCATCTCCTTCGTCTTCTTCCCAGTAAGACGGAGTTGTTCACTATGCCCAGCTTCGACAGCACTGGTGTCCTGAGTGTCCTGAGTCTCGCGGCTCGCAGCGATGCGTGCCTTGAGTTTCTGGATCTTGCTCAGAAGTTTGGCCTGGCCGGGGAAGAATGGCAGAGCCAGCTCGTACATCTTCAGGGCGCTCGCGTCTTCGCCCCGCTCTTTATGCTGCCGTGCCATTAACAGGTACCGCAGGCCCTCGGAGCGCGTGTCGTCGTGTCGACCATCGTCGATGCGCCGTTCTAGCGCTTCAAGGCGCTTCTTTACTTCATCGTTCATCTCAGGCGGCGGCGGTGCCGAAGATTGAGCCCGGGCCGCTAAGATCTCACTGACTTTCTTCTCAACCATGGCCTCGATCTGATCTGCCGAGATGGACGGTTGAGTCGGTTTGAGCTGTCGAGAAATAGCTGTCGGCCGGACCAACTCGGGCTTGGTGATCTTGGAGGGCCGGCTCCCGCCATCCGAGTCAGACGGACGCTTATGCTTGGGGGACCTCTTGACGGCAGTGTTTGCCGGTCGAGAGGTAGGGACAGGTTTCAACTTGTCCGTATACACACTAAAAGCCTTGACTGGCCGGTCAGTCGGCTTGGCATTGGTGGCTGCAGCGACTCCAGACGTTATGTTGTGGGCATTGGCCAGAGGCCGCAAAGGTTGCCGTGTTATGCTTGGGCCCGGGTTCGTCGTCGAACGAGGTGGTTGTTGCTTGTATACAATCTCATTCTCGATCTCGCGGACTTCGATCCTCTTTGCGCGGGAGCTAACATTCAAACTGCTAAGGGTGTCCAGATGGTAGCTGCGAAGAGGGGCCAGGTTGAGAATCATGATGGTAATGCCGTTATTCTGCCCAAGAGAGAGGACACGCGTCATCTTCGATTCCCGGAAAGGTATGCGGCGTTCCCCCCGAGAGATGGCATCGATGCACTGGCTGAGCACGAACAAGCTTTTGTTGATGGCGGCGGATTCCACCAGACGCTCTTTTCCGTTGTCCGTTCTCCGGTTATCTTCTGATCCGGCCAAGTCGATTGCGGAAGCCGTGCTCTCTCGCACCATATCCCCGGTCGTCTGTGTCACCTTTACGCGCAGAATTGCATGACTTCTACTGCTGTGAGCATTCAGCTTCGTGGCAGCGGTGACGCGGTTGGTGTTGGCCTCAATATATAGACGCTCAAAGTCTTTCAGATCTTGACACGGGCGTTCGGAGAGACCGGCAACGACAGTCTTCCCATTGGCTTCGGCGCGTAAGGGTAGGCCGGAGGGCGTTCGTTTCTCCAGTGGTTCCAGCAGGTCGAATACCTTGTCATTGTAGATTTCGTAGTACGACAGCGCAACGTTGACGGTCGTCTCGCCATCCGTGTCTTTGGTGGTTTTCTTCGCCCTTCGAAAGATGCCACTCAAAAGCCTCGGAATGACACCACGGTCGGCGAGTTTCAAGCCACCTCGCATGGTGTGTGTCTTGCCCGTGCCAGTAACGCCATACGCGAATATTGTTACGTCGAGGCCCTGGAAGAGGGATTTCAAGTGAGGGGAGACTATCAATGATGCACAAAAGGGCTATAGTTAGTAAAAGACAGGCGACGACGTAACAATATTACAACGGACTAAGGCAGAGACGCGTGTGGGGACAGACCTTCTGCCGTAAACAACTCTTCCTGGGACGTCGACTGGTTATATACGCTGTTGAAGGTAAAGGAGAACTCTTCGGACTCATTCCTAGGATTGGGGATCTTGACCACGTTGCTGGTTTTGCCTTCATCGTTGCTCGCCGGGTAAACGATGATATCTTTGTCGAGCTCCTTTTCGAGAAGTGGACGTATACGCGCGACGACCCTCACCGACATCCCGCTGGTCAATCCTGCCGAAAGAAAAATAAAATGGTAACTCAGGCCACGGCTTGCAAGAATAGAAAAGGTAAGGAGCGGCCGGAGTTTCGTCCCTCCAAGAAACAATAATATTGCTATTATGACCTGGAGTTGTAGATAGACATACGGTGGAACCTTGAATTGGCAGAGAGCAGCAATACGTGTAGGTATGAGACAACAGAACGAGATGTTTAGCAAATCAGAAGCTCAATCGAAGGCTTGGAAGTGGGTCTCCGGTTGCTAAGGGGCAACGCTGGGGATACACCGTTACCGCCGTACCTACCCTTCACTTTGACGCTTGACCGTCAATTGCTCACCGTCAGACTTCCTACCAAATGGCACTTTTCACCTTCCTTGGTGAGCACACATGTACGTGCAGACTCATACAATGCTCTACACATATTCTTTTTTCTGTATTTACCATTGCCGACAGATCTCGGGAAGATTCAACCTCCCTCCTCATCTATATTGCATTGCAGACATGCATGGACCATCGCTATAAGAGGGTTTGCGGGTTTGATTTACAAGAACAAGCAGTTCAGGCCTCGTGGCCCAATGGCAAGGCGTCTGACTACGAGATCGGTCCAACAAAAACCGTTCAACATAGTTATCAGGAGATTCTGGGTTCGACCCCCAGCGAGGTCAACTTTTTTTCTCAAGTGCAATACTAGAGTTCTACAAATTTTTGTTGTTCAGCAAATGCCTTTTTTTTTTTTCTTCTTTTCAAGCGCATACCAGAATACTTCTAGACTCGGTTTCTGGGAGTCGTTTTTATTTTTAGGTAGCTCTTGCTTGATATGTAGGTTATATAGTTAGACTAGGTGACTGGGTAATTGTCTCCTGGTGCATGGTACTCGTACATGCAAACTTCTTCATCTACTAAAGTACGTGATGATAGATAGATACACTACATCCATACGTTGATGATGATGCATCGTCACGTTTAAACAACCACCTACAACAACAACAACAACTTATTTTCATCCTTCCACACACACACTCACTTCCCTTCTTCTGTCCCATTACTCACTCACTTACTCAACCCTTACTTACCTTTTAACTCTTCCTTTATTTATTTACTCCAACGTCTCCCCAAGTTTCCTTTCCTTTACTTCTATCCAGTAAGTCCTGAGATATGTACGAGTAGTCTAGATCCTACTCTATTGCGATAGACAGACAGACAGACAGACAAACAAACCCCACCAGTGACAGACAGTCAATCAGTGTTTCGGTCCAAAAAAAAAAACACACACACACACACACAACAAAATAAGCACGAGCGAGAGACAACACAACACATCCCATCCACCTATCCTATCCGCATCCATTGTTACTTATGTACTAACCATCCAAATCAAATCAAATCAACCCACCTCTTACTTTTTTACCTACCTACCTACCTACCTACCTATGTACATAAACAGTTCCAACCAACCAAACAACCACTTGATTACTTTTACTTTTCCTTCCTACCTACTGTACCTACCTAGTCTTCTACATGAACAGTCCCAACTTCCCACACATATCTAACCCAATTTCTAAGTCATGTATACCCATAACTCACGACTCACTCACTCACTCACTTTCAACTCAAGAGGCGAAAAAAAACCACCACATGACATGACATGACTCTTCTTTTCCCCAATACCCTACCAACCAACAACCCTGGAATAGGTACCCAACTCATAATATCAAATCAAATCAAATCAATTTAACTTTTCCCGAACACCCCCCCCCCCCCCCCCCCTCCGAGTCATACGTTTACATAACATAATACCTTACGTTTACAGCACATCCATCACGATTGGTAACTAAGGTAGGTAAGGTAGGTATTTAAAGTTATTTAAATAGTAGACCGGCCTAAAGTCGCAATTCCTTCTGTGTGTGGCGTTGGGGGGGGGGGGGGGGGGGGGGGGGGGGGGGGGGGGGGGGGGGGGGGCGGGGGGCGGGGCGGGGGGGGGGGGCGG